>PYAF01005533.1:0-12706 GCA_007407185.1 Glycine tomentella
GGTGAGAGACAGCTTTTTGGACCTGATTTGGTGGAGGAGACCACCAAACAGATTGATATGATTAGAGATCGGTTAAAGAAAGCTCAGAGCCGTCAGAAAAGTTATTATGACAGGAAGCATAGACCCGTAGAATTCCTTGAAGGTGACCACGTTTTTATCAGATTGTCACCGACTACGGGTGTGGGTCGTGCTTTAGGGGTGCGAAAACTCGTGCCTAAACTGATTTGAGTTGTTAGAAGCAAAGTTAACAATTGGTATACATCATATTTTTGTGATTCATCATTTATTTAAGGATTCTTGAACTTGTATAAAAGAAAAAACAAAGAAGTGCAGCCAAATGTTTGTGAAATTGTGGCTGGAAAATTAATCAAAGTGCAGCAAAATGGTACAGCCAAGAAACCTTTTGAATTAGTGGCTGGAAAATTACAAAAAAAAAAAACAGAATTTAGAAACAAGCAAAGTTACAAAGACTACAAGTTCAAATTTCCATGGAACCACAAAATCAAGCGAACTTGTATGACATGCAAATTTGATGAAATTTGGCTTCTAGCAATTGAATTTACTTGGCATATCCTCTTGTACAGTTTGGTACAGCCCATAGTATTCGTTGAGTTGTCTCATAAAATTCCAATTTGAGTTGTGCTTTTCTAAAAAATTTGCTTTTGTTGCTTGTCTCTTAAAATTTCCAAGGTTTTGTCTTATAGTTTTCTTGTTCTTGGACTCTTGAGCCTAGCCTAGAATTCTTTCCTATTTCACTATAGTAAAGAAGCTTGATTTGATTAGAAGTTTTTGCTTAAGAACTATAGAGAGGAACAAGAGTGGAAAAAGGCAAGAGAGAACATTATAGAAGAAGCCTAGAAAGTGTGCAAACACGAGTGAGAGTGGTAAACAACTTAGAGAGGGGTGAGAATTTTCTTATATACTTGTGTTTTTGCTAACCATTTCTTTTGAAGGATGAGCTCAATAGAAGATGAGGCTTTGTCACCTAGGACCTCTAGGTTGATGGAAGCCATGACAAAACAAATGGAAAACTTGCAAGCCAAAATGAATGCAATATTTGAGGAGTTACAAAAGAACACTCAAAGAAGGAGTAGTCCAAATGCTAGTGTGGATGGAGAGGCTCATGGTTGTAGGGGGTTGAGTGAGCATGCTTCCTCTCATGGAGGAAATTATTATCATGAGAGGAGTGATAGGGAGGATAGGAGAGAAAAATAATAGAAGAGAAAATAATGATAGAAGAGAAAATAGGAGATACAATCCTAGGAGGAAAAATAGAAATGAAGATTGTAGGGTGAGGAGAGAAGAAAGAGAAGGGAGGAATGGAGGATTGGGTGGAGTAAAAGTAAAAATTGCAAAATTCCTTGGCAATAATGATCCCGAAGAGTACTTTGAGTGGGAAGTGAAAGTAGAACAAATTTTCTCATGCCAACAATTTGATGAAGAAAAGAAAGTTACTCTAGCCACTTTAGAATTTGGTGGCTATGCTTTGATATGGTGGAACCAAATTCAAATGGATATAGGGAGGAGGAGGAGGAGGCAAAGAGTAAATTCTTAGGATGACTTGAAGACATGCTTGAGAGGAAGATTTGTCCCCATTTATTATGCAAGAGAAGTCCACAACAAGCTTCAAAGACATTTCCAAGGCTACAAAAGTGTTGATGACTACTATAAGGAAATGGATAGGTTCAAGAAGAAACCATGGATAGGTTTCTTCCTGGCTTGAAAAAAGATATTCAAGATGTGATGAAGCTAAATTCTTATGCTACAATGGAGGAGTTAGTCCATAAAGCTCAAAGGGTGGAGCAACAACTAAAAAGAAGAAAAGCTTCCTTTTCCAAGACCAGTGGGGTTGCAACTTTCAGCTGGAAGGACAAGCCTAAAAGGGAGGTTTCTCATGCGAAAAATAAAGAAGAAAAGGTGGAGAGCTCAAGCAAAAAAATTATGGATCCAACTCCAACAAGATCAAGCAATATCAAGTGTTTTAAGTGCCTTGGTAAGGGTCACATTGCTTCCCAATGTCCCAACAAGAGAACTATGATTTTGCTTGAAGATGGAGGCATAAGGAGCGAGTCTTCAAGTGAAGAAGAAGAACTCGCACTAGTGGAAGCCGAAGAGGGTGATTTCTTGATGGTAAGGAGAATGTTGAGCAATTTTTGCCTAGAAAAAGAGGAGAGTCAAAGAGAAAATATTTTTCACACAAGGTGTTTATTTGAAAAGAAAGTGTGCTCACTTATCATTGATGGAGGGAGTTGCACCAATGAGGCTAGCACAAGCCTTGTGGAGAAATTATACTTGTCAACCACAAAGCATCCAAGCCCATACAAGCTACAATGGCTTAGTGAAAGTGGAGAAGTGGTGTAAATTCTCAAGTGCTCATTCCTTTTTCTATTAATGCTTATGATGATAATGTTCTTTGTGATATTGTACCTATGGAGGCTGGTAATATCCTTCTTGGTAGGCCATGGCAATATGATAGAAAAGTGATACACAATGGCATGAAGAACACTTTTGAGTTTGAGCACTTAGGCAAGAAAATTATTTTGAGGCCTTTGAGTCCTAGACAAGTGTGTGAGGATCAAATAAAGATGAACGAAAAGAGAATTCATGAGTTGAAAAAAATACTGCACTTGATAAAGGAAAAAATAGTGAGCTACCCAAAAGAAACATTAGTGTAAAGAAAAGAAAAGTGAAAGCAAATGAGAGCAAAAAAATTCGTGAGATTAAAGAGAGTTTGTTCTTAAGAGGAAAAGATGTCAAGAGAGTGTTATTAGCAAAAAAAACCTCTTCATTAGATGCTTCCTAACTCTCTTTGTTTACATGTCGAAAAGGAAGGAGAAAAATGGCCCAAAGCTATGCAACCTCTTTTGGATGAAGTTGTGTTCCAAACAATGAAGGATAAATTGTCTCATGCACCTATTCTTGCATTACCTAATTTTAATGCTTCCTTTGAATTGGAATGTGATGCATCTAATGTGGGCATTGGGGGGTTTTAATTAAAGATAAACATCCTATTGCTTATTTTAGTGAGAAATTGAAAGGTGCATGTTTGAACTATTCCACTTATGATAAAGAATTGTATGCACTTGTTAGAGTCTTGCAAACTTGGCAACATTATCTTTTACCTAAGGAATTTGTGATACATAGTGATCATGAATCTCTTAAATATTTGAAAAATCAAGGCAAACTCAACAAGAGACATGCTAAGTGGGTTTAGTTCATTGAGCAATTTCCTTATGTCATTAAACACAAGCAAGGAAAGTTGAATGTGGTGGCGGATGCCTTATCAAGGAAGCATTGTTTGATTTATATGCTTGAAACTAAGTTGCTTGGTTTTAATCACATAAAGGAATTGTGTGCAAGTGATCATGACTTCTTAGTATTTCATAACTGGTGGCAAAAGTATGTGTAGGCCCAACACTATCACCTTAAAAAGTCAATTGGAATTCACATTAGAAATGTTGTAATTAATGCTAGAACGTAATAGTAGTGAGATATAAGAGAACATGTAGATATAGTCATTACAATCGATATAATATTTGGAGATCCCAAAACAATTTGTTTTTCTTTTAATCATAGCCTTCAAAGTTAAAAATTATTCTGGTCCCAATTCCTAAACACATGATATACAAAACAAGGAACATCAGCCTTTAAATTAGAGAATGTTAAGGCCTGAATTTCCAAAACAAAATATATAGATTTTTCAACCTCTTTGGAAAAAAAGTTTAAATTGATCATTTAATCCCTATAAGCAAAACCAATTTAAAAACTAGCCTTATACAAAAAGATATTTTACATCAGCAAAACAAGGCAACTTAACTATCAAGGCAAAAGAAAAAAAATTAGTATCTTTCCCAGTGAAGGAATGTGACTTTCTAGTGGTCAAGTCTATTTTCTGTTCTATCAAGATTATTTTTAGTTCTACTTTGTTAAGAAATCCATATTCAACATGAAACAAAATATAGTAGTTCAAGAGCAACGAATGCTAAAATAGGTCAGTAAAGATAGATTACATTGTTAAGATGTAACATCTCAAAAATTAAAATATGTTAGTGAAAAATAAAAAAAGAAAGTGAAAAAAATGTTTGAAGGAGATCAACCATATTACCCTTTCCTTGAAGAGGAAATTACAAAAATACCCTTGAGATAAAATTATCAAAACACCCTTAAATATGTTGGTTAGATATTTTAAAGTGTAAATTACAATAAAACCCCTAGAGTAAGTGACAAATTACCAAAAATACCCTTGAGGCATAAAATTACCAAAATGCCCTTAGATATTTTGGTTAGGCTTTAAATTACAATAATGCCCCTAGAGTAAGTGCCAAATTACCAAAAATACCCTTGAGGTAAAAAATTACCAAAATACCCTTAGGATTTTTCATAAATTATCAATTGAAAATGAAAATTCTAATCATATCAATGTGCACGTGTATTGCTTAGAATTGATTTGCATAAGCCAATTGTGTAGCCAAGTATAAAATAAACACAAAGCAAGCTTCTTCACGTTGATAAGGTACGATTAATGAAGTGATAAGGTATGCTTAGGGAATCTTTAGTTTATGAAGTGATAAGGCATGCTTAGGGAATCTTCACTTTATGAAGTGATAAACAATTAATGAATAAAGCCAAAAATATAAGATAATATACTTAAGCCATGATTATTTGGTTGCATTAGAACTAAACTAATAACCTAACTAAGATACATCCTAACTAAATCATTTCATATAAATGCCCCTTGCTTTAAAATTCTGCGCATTACCAAGTTGTTTTCACTCAACCTCACGTTCACTTTGCTTTCACATTTCTTACTTCCTTATTGATTCAAAAACCATATTGCATCCTTTACTTTTGTTTCCTTTTTTTCTTTCTTCCAAACTATCTTAAACTTCATTCCTTCAAGACCTTGAAGTTGTGTTCCAGTTGTGATCTTCAAAAAGCAAGGAGATATATTTAATCAAGCTTAAGTTAAGAAGAAAGTATCAAGGATGTTCAAGGTAGGTGTAGGTTTATGATCACTTAATTTTTTTAGATTATTCGTATGGCTTTAAGCTGAATTTTGTACTGTATTTAAAATTTTTATCTCCCTCTGTACTTAACCAAACTAGGTGTTTGACCACTCATTTTAAAGCTTAGGATGTCCTCTATGCTGTCCTAAAATATGGGACCACACTAAGTAGTAAATAGTGCCCAGAAATTATTTTAGCTCAAGCTGTCCAAAACTGTCCACACTCAAACAGCTTCTGCCATCCGTTTTTAAAAATTTATTTCTCTCTCATTTCTTATTCAAATTAGGTGTATAATATATGGAATCAAGGATCTATAAATATAACATATAAAAAATTCAGCTAAATCTAGATTGTGTACTGCTTGCAGTCACGAAAACACTAACAGATGTCAATGTGGAAATTTTGAGCTAGCTGGCAACCTTGGAATCTAGTTTAAAACTGCTATAGATAGAGTTTTATAAATCCAAATAAGGCATGTGATACCTTGTTAAAAATCTTAGGAAGTCTAGTTTAACATACTAATAGATTAGAATTTAATGAATTTTATATAAATACAAATTATATGAAAACCGAATTGTATGTGGTGAGAAATCTGGTTGTTATGATATTCTTGGGCTGTTGTGATTATTTATATTTGTATGAACTTGTTGATCTTGCTTATGTTATGATGATGGAGATACTTATGTACTAATGATAGTGTTTAATTGGTTTTGAAAACAAACTTGAGTGCACATGCGTTCGGCCAAGGGTGAGATATATTAAACAAAGTTACAATTTAACTTGTTGTATGGTGTAACCGAACCACAATAGTTTCATGATGTTTTTGATTCAATTGTTCCATGGTTGTGATTGTGGTTGAAAAGCAAGATCTATGTAAAGGTCGTGGAGATAAATAAACATTGAAAGCAAGGTCCATTGAGAGGTCTTGGATGCTCATGTCCATAGAGAGGCATGAGGTTTTGCTTCATATCCATAGAGTGATATGGAAAGGTTGTTGATCCATTGAGAGATCTGGGATGCTCATGTCCATAGAGAGGCATGAGGTTTTGCTTCATATTCATAAAGTGATATGGAAAGGTCCTTGATCCATTGAGAGATTTGGGATGCTCATGTCTATAGAGAGACTTGAGGTTTTGCTTCATATCCATAGAGTGATATGTAAAGATTCTTGATCCATTGAGAGATCTGGGATGCTCGTGTCCATAGAAAGGCATGAGTTTTTGCTTCATATCGATAGAGTGATATGGAAAGGTCCTTGATCCATTGAGAGATCTTGGATGCTCATGTCCATAGAGAGGCATGAGGTTTTGGTATCGGATCTGTAGAATGATTTGGGATATGTCCAGATCCACAAAATGACTCTGGAACTGGTTGTTTGCAATAAAAGTAATGTGTTGTTTGTTAGTTACTTGAATGAATGATATCTTGTGTGTGGATGGTTTGATGTGTAAATAAATAGTTTTATTACTGTATGAAAATAAAAGAAATTCATGTTGTTTTTTATGGATAAAATGAATCTACTTCGGAATATATGTTTTGAAAATACAAAATGAACTAGATGGGCTAATGAGTCTATATGCGTTTTCAAAATAAAACGAAGTAGCTGGAATGATGACGATGACATGGTTTTGAATTGGTTTTGTTAAACAGTTTACACCTATTGGGAATTCTTTGGAATTCTCACTGTTTTAGTGTATTCCGTTGTCATTCCAGACAAGTAAATCGGGAGGAGCAACTTCAAATTAGAGACAAACTGAAAGATTTCTTTTAATATTGCAGAGTTGTAGTATGTTCCTATATGCTTTGTAGTATATGAACATTAATATTATTATAAAAAAATATTATTTACAAGTTATTAGTAAGTTTTTAATTTATTAAAGAGACCGAAAAGTCTCCACAGGCTCTATATAAGCGTAATTTTCATAACAGTTAAATTTTTAATTTTGAGATAAGCTTGTCTCAATTAGTTTTTGTTAAAAATTACACGTTAGAAAAGTTAATATCTTCTAGTTACGTATTATGACCTAGGCATAATAAAGTAATTAGAATAGTGTTACATTTATGGTGTCAGAGTAGTTCATCCTGGTGAGCTTGGGAAATGGACTGATTGTGCTTCTGAGCATACTCTGAATAGGTTAGAATGTCATGCAGTAGGAACTTATCTAAAACGATAAGTTATAGAAAGTAGTATGAGCAAGACAAGCCTTGTTGTGGATTTTGTTAATTTTGCTTCACTTAGTGAGTATTGAGACTAATCACCTTAATATCCTTGTTTTGTGTAAGCCGGAATTAATGACTTCTCACAGGCAAACTAGGTCACAAGCTGAAGCCGCTAATGAAGGAATGGCTGGTATGGTGGGTATTTTTGGTGAGATAGCAGCCACAATAAGAGAACAGGTGGCAGTATCCACTCAAATGATGGAAAGGTTAAGTAGTCGCAACAATGAAAATTTTGAGGGAAATTTAATGAATGCTAGAAGACAAACATCTGATTTAGAATATCAGAAATTTGCATAATTTAGAAAATCCAACACACTTGTGTTCAGGGTAGCCTTTAATCCTGATAAAGCGAAAGAATGGATTAAGGAGGTAGAGAAAATATTTTCAGTGTTAGAATGTTTGGAACAACAAAAAGTAGCTTATGCTACTTACATGCTTCAATCTGATGCTGAATATTGGTGGAATAGTCACAAACAAATGTTATAAAATACTAATGTGGTTATTACATGGGCAGTATTTAAGATTGCTTTTTATGAAAAATATTTCCCTGTGTCTGTAAGAAATGCTAAAGAATTGGAATTTCTTCAGTTGCAATAAGGCAACATTAGTATAATTAAATATATTGCTAAGTTTGAGGAGTTGATTAAGTTTTCCTCTACTTATCAATATAATCCAGATGAAAGATGGAAATGTATGAAATTTGAAGGAGGACTATGAGCAGATATGTTGGAAGTAGTAGGACCACTAGAGATTCGAGATTACAGTGTTCTAGTGAACAAGTGTAGGATGATTGAAGAGTATAAAAGAAGGTCTGCTTCAAAACAAGAATCAAGTAGTATTTTCGAGAAGAAATTAGTTCCACAACCTTTTAAATTCAAAACTCATAAGAACCATTCCTTTGATGAAAGAAATCATGATGGACAAGATTCAAGAAATAATGTTAGGAAAAAGTGTGATAAATGTCATAAATTTCATGGTAATAATCCATGTTTGATAGGACCAAATGTTTGCTATCGTTGTGGGAAAAAAGGACATATGGCTCAAAACTGTCAACAACAAGTTTAGTGTTTTCGCTGTGGAAAATCAAGACGTACCGCAAGCGGTTGTTTAAGTACAAGTCAAAAAAGGGCTACACAAACTCAACAATCAGGTAAATGTTGTAGAATATAGGAACACTTCACACTTAACCAAGAGGGGGGTGAATTGGTTAGGCTTGGTAAATTAAAATTTTCTTAAACAAAATCAGAGTTTTCCTTAGGATCTTTATCACTTTTGAAACCAAGAAACCTTATTCAATCAAATGCTCAGCTCAAGGTGTCCAATAGCTCAAAATGTTAATTAATAAACAAAACCAGACAAACAAGATTGACAGAATATGATCGAGATAGCGATAAGAATTAAAACACAAAGGATTTATACTGGTTCGCTTCAAACACTATGAAGCTACATCCAGTTATCTTCCACTCAACACTAGAATGGAGTTCCACTATTGCAATTTTCTGTTCTTACAAGTAATTACAAAGTCTCCTTTTATCAACTCTAGATGAAGTACAGAAATCTAAAACATTATTAGATTCTTAGAGACAAACCCACTGAGAACACTACTCAGTACAACCCCTAGAGAAACCCTATCTCTAGTTTACAAGCAAGAATCCCAATTACAATAGACTGAAAATTACATCCAAAATCAAAACAAAAATTACAAAAAGATTAAGGAGAGAAACAACCTGATGATCCAATGATTAACAATGCAAATGATGGATTAACACAGGTTCAATTAACAAATTAACTCAGCTTCCTTTAACCTTGAATGAAGTCTTGCTCAAGATTGACTTACAATCTCATGATCATTGCAAAGCTAGAGCAAGCATGTAAAAATCCTTTGAAAACACTTAGAAAGGCTTTTAGAACTGTTTTGGCTCAATGGGTATCAGTATGCAACATTACAAAATCAACCAAAGTGATTTTCTATTTATAACAGAAAAACATAACAACTTTAATCAATTAATACGCGCCTAATAATTCATTATTTTGCTTATGTAATTAATTAATCCAAGAATGTAATCGATTAAAATGTTCATAAGCTTTTCTGGAAATTTTACAACGGGCCAAATAATCGATTATTCAAGTTAAGACAGATGGTCCATTATTTTCAAAATACACTATGTAATCGATTACTAACCTTGGTAATCGATTAAACCAGGAAAGCATACAAGTCATAAAAATAGAGTAATCCATTACTGGAATTGGTAATTGATTAAAACAGGAGCCATAGCCTTTTTATTTTACACTGTGTAATCGATTACTAATCGAGGTAATCGATTATCTAGTATAAAACTTAGAGTTTTAAACACATCATGTAATAGATTACCAACTATGGTAATCGATTAAAGCAGGGAGAGGCTATTTTTAGATAAGCCTATGTAATATTATAGTATATTGGTAATCGATTATCCTAGCAACTCTTTAAATACATATAGAAGTATGTAATTGATTACTATCCATTAGGTAATCTATTAAAATGTTCAACAAGGCAGTTTTCTAGAAACCAAAGGTATAATAATCGATTAAACTGATATGTAATCAATTATAATGTTCATGAAAGCTTTTCCAAGGTAAGTGAAGAAAAAAATAATCGATTATTACGATATTGTAATCGATTAAAACAGCAAGAAAACCATTTTTCCAAAAACCTTAGAAACAAGTTTGAAACTTAATCATTTTATGAAAGCCTTGTGATTTTTATTAAACCATTTTAAGTTATATATGAGTTAGAATGAATGCAATGCTTTAGGATCATCAGAATTGCTTTTCTCTTACATTTTATCCTAATTAATCTCCAAGTTGTCCTTTGCATGTTTGAAAGCTCAAAACTTTAGACTTGAATCAATCTTGCTTATGCTTCAAGGAGCTCCCCCTAAATTCAACAAATGTATGATGACTTAGTAGGAATCATGTTCTTATAAATGAGGTATTGTTAGAATCATGTACTATGTTATGATATCACATCTGTTCTGTCAGATTTGATAGATATTATTCCAAGAACTTTACACTAATAGGTTTCGGTTGTAAAGGAAATTAGTAAAGAAAAAAGTAGAAATGATGACTTATGTATTTTGGTTATGTTAGTAAGAATTCATCCAATACTCTACTTTATATAGGTCACTTGAATCTTAGGTGTAGAAATTGTGATAGAAAAGACATAAAACATATGAAAGAATGTAGAAGGCCAAAACAGGTATGATAAGAGATCATGTTGCTATACCTTGATTAATATAATAAGGATTGAACTATAAGAATAATGTAAAATGTGTTAATTGACCTAACCATAGTTATTGAAATAACATATTGGTTATGATACTCTTGAAGTATTGAGTTGAAATTTATGTTTGTGTATGAATAGCTAATTAGGGTAAATTCCTAACTAGAAAGGAAATGAAAGACAAGTCAAGTAAATTCACTTTTAAGGAGCTTGACTAGAAAGGTTTTGATAAGGTTAATTAAATTAGTCTATGATTAGCAAATCCATGGTTAGTTAAATAAATGTTGTTGTAATAGCGATAAATGTTGATAAGGGGTAAATATAAGAATTATAAGGAATTCTGATTTAAGTTTCAAATTGATTGGTTGAAAATATATACATGGTGAGAAATTGTGGATTTAAAATTTATGAAAAATCTAGTAAAATTTTAAGGGAATTTTTTTTTAAAAGGAGGGGTGAATTGTAACATCCAAAAAATTTAAATATGTTAGTGAAAAATAAAAAGTGAAATTAAAAAAAATGTTTGAAGGAGATTGACCATATTACCCTTTCCTTGAAAAAGAAATTACAAAAATACCCTTGAGGTAGAATTACCAAAACACCCTTAGATATGTTGGTTAGATATTTTAAAGTGTAAATTACAATAATACCCCTAGAGTAAGTGACAAATTACCAAAAATATCCTTGAGAAAAAATTACCAAAATGCCCTTGAGGTAAAAATTACCAAAATTCTCTTAGATATTTTAGTTAGATATTTTGAAGCATAAATTACAATAATACCCCTTGAGTAAGTGCCAAATTACCAAAATACTCTTAGTAACAGATACAAATCACAAGAAAACTAGGAGTACCTAGACTGATCGAAAATTTATGATTAGTATTTAAAGTTATCATGAGTTAAAGTTTTGACCATATGAACACATTAAGTACAAAAATCATAGGCATATGATAAAATCTTCAAATATCTAAATAATATCTATGGTGTTATGAGAAAAGAAAATATCACTTGAGGAACACATGTGATTGTAGTGTGATACAAGAAGGATGTGATAGAAGCTAAGGGATCCAAGTGGCAAGTTTAGAAGTGCTGAGAATATATTGTATCATGATTATTTAACTTAAAGAAAGAAACCAATCCTAGCCGTGTAGGATTTTTGGACAAAGGCTTAAGATTTTAGATGTATGGCACATAAGTAGCTAGCATATTAATTGGAAAACACATGAAATACAAGAGGTATAAATCAAAAGAGACAAACTTTAAATGAAGCAAAGCAAGTGCACGTAGGATTTTTGATAAATTATCAATTGAAAATGAAAAATTATAACCGTATGAATGTGCACGTGTATTGCTTAGAATTGATTTGCGTAAGCCAATTGTGTAGCCAAGTATAAAATAAACACAAAGCAAGTTTCTACACGTTGATGGCCAGCATGCTTAGGGAATCTTCACTTTATGAAGTGATAAGGTACAATTATTGAATAAAGCCAAAAATATAAGATAATATCCTTAAGCCATGATTACTTGGTTGCATTAGAATTAAACTAATAACCTAACTAAGTTACATCCTAACTAAATATTTTCATATAAATACCCCTTGCTTTAAATTTCTGCACATTACCAAGCTGCTTTCTCTCAACCTCACGTTCAATTTGCTTTCATATTTCTTACTTCCTTATTGATTCAAAAACCATATTGCATCCTTTACTTCTATTTCCTTCTTTTCTTTTTTCGAAAATATCTTAAACTTCATTCCTTCATGACCTTGAAGGTGTATTCCAACTGTGATCTTCAAAAAACAAGAAGATCTATATAATCAAGTTCAAGTTAAGAAGAAAGTGTCAAGGAAGTTCAAGGTAGGTGTAGGTTTATGATCACTTGATTTTTTTTAGATTATTCGTATGGCTTTAAGCTGAATTTTGTACTTATTTTAAATTTTTATATCTCACTTTGTACTTAACCAAACGATGTGTTTGACTACTCATTTTAAAGGTTTGGATGTACTCTATGCTGTCTTAAAATATGTGATGAGGACATCGAAGGCCAATCCCAAGACCAAGACCCAATACAAGGCATAGGAGGACCCATGACAAGAGCAAGAGCTAAAAAGACCCAAGAAGCTTTGCAACATATAATGGCTAATCTGAGGGCAATCCAATTGCATGAGGGGGACCAAAATCTAGAGGGCTGCATGAGTGGATTACTAGTCACATGTATTG
>PYAF01005535.1:0-10600 GCA_007407185.1 Glycine tomentella
AGACTATTTGGGACTGTATTGTATTTGGACTGTATAATAAACTATGTCTGAACTTTGTATTTTAATTTTGCGAACGCGTTAAAATAAATAACCTATTACGTATAATTAGTTTTACGTAAACAAATTACGGGGAAAAAAAATTTCTGTAAATTAGGAAGCATAATAAATGAAATACGAACAAGAAATGTAGTCGTCACAACCACAGCATCCTCAGCCTGCCTATTCTGACTTTGAATCATTGATGATTCAAAAGATGGACAACATGCTCAAGCTTCAAGAGGATTTCAAGGTTGAGACCCATGGAGCTTTGGAAGAAATTAGGGAGCGACTTGATTCAATTGAGGCCAACATGAATGACACTGCCTCAGTTGAATTTTAGGATTGTTTAGATTTTTTTTTGCTTGTATTTGTTTTTAAAGTTTTAAGTTTGTTTTAAAATTTCTTAATGTACTGCCTCTTACATACTTAATATTAATAGTATTTGCATTTCCAGTTCATTATCCGTTGTGCATGAATTGTTTTTGACTTTTAACAAGCCAAATAGGGGGAGAATTGATTAAGAGGGAGTGATTTGAAAAGCACTCTGTTTGTCCCTATTTTTTTGGTTCAGTTTTTGTTAAAAATTTGAAATGAATGATTGCTGGAATTTAGGGGGAGTAACTGTATAAAATGGAAATTAATGAGTTTTGTATAATGCTTAATTGAATGTTTCATGAATCACAAATGCTTTAACACTTGTATCTTGGCAAAGGCAATTGAAAATTTACAGGTTTTAAAAGCTTGAAGTTCATCTGCTGAATTCTCAATTAATCTCCAAGTCCCAGTGCCTAATCAACTTGAAGATTTGGCATGTTTAAAGCCAAAAAGGGGGAGATTGTTGATTCAAGAGGAGTCATGAGAAGTTGGACAAGAATCAAGCTTTGGAGTTTTGTGCTTTCAACATGCCTCATTTCAAAAGTGCCATGGAAGCTTGAAGATCAATTTGATTCCTGTAAAAGGAAAGAAGTGGTATCTGATAATCCAGTGTGCATATCATGCATATCATTCATTTAGGATTGTTAGATTGAAGGCTAATGAAAAAGCATTTAATAAATAAGGCAGATTAAAACCAAGTTTTTGGAAAAATGAAGTTTTCCTGTTTTAATCGATTACAGATATGTTGGCATCGATTATTTTGTTCTTCGTGCCTTCTGGAAAACAAATTAAGAACATTGTAATCGATTACATATCGAATTAATCGATTACCTAGGGTAAAATTGAAATAACAACCTTCCTGTCTTAATCGATTACAGAAGCTTGTAATCGATTACATATCATGCTTATGGCTAACATGTTTTGCTAATTTAATCTATTACATATCGGTTTAATCGATTACATAGTGCATTTGAAAATATTGGTCTTTCTGTTTTAATCGATTACCAAAAACAGTAATCGATTACTCACTGTATTTGGAAAATCATGAGTTCTTGTCTTAATCGATTACGTGGCGGGATAATCGATTATAATGTTCATAGCTCAAACCCAGAACGTATCAGAAACACTTTAATCGATTACATTCTTGAATTAATCGATTACATATGCTAAATAATCGATTACAGGAGCGTGTTTAATCGATTATTTTCAGTTAGAAAGTTGTTATAAATAGAACCCATTGCTCTGTGATTTCAAGAGTTGAACAATTCGAATTCTGGGCAATCACAAACATTCATGAGCTTTTATTAGTGAGTTTTCTGAGTTCAAAAACGTCTTAGCTTCACCAAAATTCATATGGGTTTTTGATTTGATGAGTGAAACATCATTGAGTCTCAGGGAGTAAGGAAAAAGAATGCATTGAATCTGTTATTCTTTCTTTCAACCTGGTGAATCATATATATGCATTTAGTTCATTGGATTATCAGGTGAATTCGTTCCTTATTCTTTGTGGTTGTAAATCTGTTATTTGATTTCTGTAAAGATTGGCTTATTGTAAATGGGTTTCTTGCATGATAACTAGAGATATTGTTTCTCTAGAGGTTGCTGAGTAGTGTTCTGAGTGGGATTGGTCTCTAAGAATCTAATAGTGTTTTAGATCTCTGAACTTTATCTAGGATTGATAAAGAGAGGCTTGTAATATCTTGTAAGAACATTAATTTGCAATAGTGGAACTCCATTCTAGTGTTGAGTGGAAAAACTGGATGTAGCTTCGTAGTGTTTGAAGTGAACCAGTATAAAATTGTGGTTGATCTCTATTATATTCTCTTCATCTCTTTATTGCTTTGGTTTGTGAATCAAATTATTTGCACAGAAAGATTTCAGTTGTCTATTGATTTTCTTGACAGAGGAATTTGATTGAATATAAGATTCTTGGTTTTAAAATAATTTTAAAGTGATAAAGATCATGTAGAAACTCTGATTATAAAATTTTTTAAATATCAAGATTCAACCAATTCACCCCCCCTCTTGGTTGTATTGAAGTATTCCTATCATTTTCAGAGAAGATTTCCTTTTGGGCACTTGCTAAAGAGAAAGTTTTAGAGAGATTGTTTTGAAATTTCTATTCAACCTTTGGTTCAAGATTCTTTAATCATGTGCATAAATTTGCATTGGATCCTAGCTTGTATCTCTCTTTGTTACCTTGTTGTATTTCTTTAAGAAATTATGTGTTTGTAACTTGTACAATAGTTTCTTAGAGTTTTCTAGAATAGGTTTTCTAGAGGGAGATTAGAGAAGGGTTGCTTCTCTAAGTCTTGATCACAAAGGGCCTATAGGTGTTAGATGCCTTGTTCTTAGTCTAGGATTGATTAAAAGTGATTGTAAGACTTGTAAGAACAAATTGCATATAGTAAGTGTTGGATATAGGGGGAGCAGGAAGAAGATGAAGCTAAAGAAGAAGCTTGTGCCTTAGAAGAAAGATTTTAGCTTTTCACATGCCAAGGAATTTGTAATTTGGTTAAGTGTATGAGAGGCTAATCTTATGATCCTTGCATTGCATGAACATGATCATTAACATGCATACATGATTTCATTAAAGCATTAAAGCTATTCATGTTTTTAAAAAAGAAATTAATTTTTCATGGTTAAGTTTTTGGAAAAATGAAATTTCACTGCTTTAATCGATTACACAACGATTTAATCAATTACAGGCTACTGTTTTAAATCTAGAAAAGCCATGAAGAACAATTTAATCGATTACAGGCTTGCTGTACGATTGATTACATAGCACAAAATGAAAATCATGTTTCCCTGTCTTAATTGATTACCATGATATCCTAATCGATTACTGAAGTTCATTCTTAAATGTGCATGACTGACTTAATCGATTACCACAATCTGTAATCGATTACACAAGCTTGTTTCAAAACTATATGTGTTTGCTTTAATCGATTACCATAATCTGTAATCGATTACATGAGCTTGTTTCAAAACTAAACTTGACTACTTTAATCGATTATGACTCGGGTTAATAGTTTACTTTGCTCGTTGCAATTTGCCAGGTTGTGCTAAGAACATTTTAATCGACTATTTGGCAATTTAATCGATTACATGATGCTAATTTAATCGATTACATGGCGCTTTAATTAATTACATTATGTTATAAAAATTGGTTATAAATAGATTGAAAGCTTGTCTGAACTTTTAACTATAATCATGGAAATCGAATAGAGGATTGAAGAAGAAAGTGAACATTCACACAAAAATTGAAATACCTAACTAGAACTCAAAATCTCCTTGCTTGGACTAGATCCTTGGATTAATTGATTGTTTAGCCTTCCATGATCATCATCAGTGGAAGAGCCATGAAATTAGTGCAAGAAAATGGAAGAACAGAAGAAGAAAGTTGAAGAACAATGAGAGAAAAATAGAGAAATTTTAATTATGGAAACTTCTAAAAGAAATTTCCAATTTTGTTTGTGCTAAAATGAAATGTAAAAAATCTAACCAACTAATTGAACTTAAATATAGTGACTGAGTCAGTAGGAATGGATGGGCCATGAATAGGCCCATGTAATCTAACTAATTACTAATTACATCAATTCGTAGCCCAAAACTCAAGTGCATAGATTCTGACTTTCAAGCCTAAAATAACCCTCAAAATGACCGAATTGGCCTTGGCTTATCTCTGACAATATTATAGATATTTTCCTTATCCTTACAGGGATATGCACCATTTGTAGTTTTATAGAACTCTATAGGTCCTACCTGCATCAAGGAAGATAGGTCAAGTAAGCAAAAAATCCGAAAATAAGTAAAAATTATCAATTAAGCCCAATTGTTTGCCTAAGACAAAAATTGAATTAGAGTGAGAAAATAAAAGTCCCAGAGAAGTCAAATAAGCTAAGAAGAATAGAAAATATTAAACTAAAAACGTTCAATCAGGTATCTTAAAGGTGCATCTCTAAACATAATTGGTTATTTAGATTCTGACTTTACAGGTTGCAAGTTAGATAAGAAGAGCACAAGTGGAACCTGCCATCTAGGAAGTTCCTTGATCCCATGGCACTGCAAGAGATAGTCCTATGTTGCACTCTCAACAACTGAGGCAAAATATATTGCAGTTGGTAGTTGCTATGCTTAAAGCCTATGGCTCAAGCAACAACTTCAGGACTATGATGTTGAAATGAATCAAATTCCATTGTTGTGTGACAACACCATTGCCATCAACCTCTCCAAGAATCCAATTATGCACTCCAGAATAAAGCACATTGAGATTAGAAGACACCATTTCCTCATAGATCATGTACTAAAGGATAATTGCTCAATTGAATTCATTGATACAAATAATCAATTGGCTGACTATTCACAAAACCCCTTGCAAGAGATAGATTCTTCCTCCTTAGAAACATGCTAGGCATACTTGATGAATCCAACATTGATTAGCATGAAAATGATGTGTTTGATACCATGAAACATAATTCACAAGTACTTTATGCATCATACTTTGCAAAATTCATTTTCTGATAAAAAATCATTGTTCAATCTATATAATTCACTATGATAATTGATTACCACAGATGGTAATCGATTACCAAAGGCCAAAATTGGGCCTTATACATTGACATAATCGATTACATCCACAGATTAATTGATTACAGTGTAAAAATCCACTGTTGTAATTGATTAAACCAACAAATTAATCGATTACATGAGATTCAGGGGAATTTCTTCGCCCTGGGATAATCGATTACACAAAGGGCTTGTAATGCAAAATTCTACAAAATCTACGCAGCTTTTAATGCAAAATCATAATTCTTAACTATTAGACTAGGACACATTGATACTAGGATGAGTCTCAAGGACTTTGATGAATAACTTAGCTTTGTGTTTGTATTTTTCAGTTTCTGGTTGTGGTGTCTCTGATTTCTCTTAATCTGTTATGCCCTTTATCATATAATAAATGAAACTGATTTTATTTGGTTTATCTGATCTTCCTTTGCTTATTCCCATCTAATACTATATTTTGCCTTTGATAAGCCAAAAGGGGGAGAAAAATAAATGTTGATTGAATTGAACATTGAACATTAACTCTAACATAATTGCTCAAACCTGAATTGATATGTAATTACAAGAGAAAGGGGGAGCAATAAAATGTTGTGTATATTTCATTCTTCATTTTCCCTTGCCTATTTAAAAAGTATTATGCATAGATACTTGACACTTGATTTTGGCTAGCAAGCTGACTTTCTTTCAGGTATCAAAGAATAGCTCCTAGAAACACTCTCCTGAAGAACACCAAGCATCAAAATGTTCAATTGAAGTTTGGCATGATCAAAGCCAAAAAGGGGGAGATGTTAGACTCAGGGGGAGCAAAAGAGGGTCCATGAAACTAATGATCTTAGCCAATATGGTTTAGGCTTTTTACATGCCAATTCAATTGAATTGCATTTGTAATTTGTGTATGAGTTTGTCTAAGTTGATGCCTCCTGTGATCCATTGCATAAATCTCTTTCATTATTGTATCATGAAAAATATTCATGTTTTTGCATTCATGATTTTGCAAAGCAAAGTTTCTTAAAAAGCTTTTCTGGAACTCAAGTTTTTCATAACTTCATAAAAAACTAAGTGTTCCATGTTTCAAGTCTTAGGAAAAAGGTTTTCTCACTTGTATAATTGATTATATGGCGTTTTAATCGATTACATTGCTCATCAGTTTTCCAAAAAGCCTGAAGAACACTTTAATCGATTACTTAAGACTTGTAATCAATTACCAAGTTGAATTAATCAATTACTTAAGTGATTTAATCGATTACTGATAGTTATGACTATCTTTCTATAAATAGTTGCTGCTTGTTTGCACTTGGAACAACGAATTTTGAAACTCATTCTTTTGAGAGGAAAGTTACTAAGTGCACTTTAGTGTATGACCCATAAATCCTCTATTTCTACAAACTTCTAGAATCCTTGTGAGGATTTCCTTTTAGGCACTTGCTAAAGAGAAAGTTTTGGAGAGATTGTTTTGAAATTTCTATTCAAACTTTGGTTCAACATTCTTTAATCATCTGCATAAATTTTCATTGGATCCCAGGTTGTATCTCTCCTTGTTACATTGTTGTACTTGTTTAAGAAATTATGTGTTTGTAACTTATGCAATAGTTTCTTAAAGTTTTTCTAGAATAGTTTTTCTAGAGGGAGATTAGAGAAGGTTGTTTCTCTTAGTCGTAATAACAAAGGGCCTATTGGTGTTAGATGCCTCGTTCTTAGTCTAGGATTGATTAAGGATTGTAAAACCTGTAAGACCAAATTGCATATAGTAAGATCCTAGCATGTTGGTTAGGAAACTGGATGTAGCTTCTTTTGAATTGAGAAGTGAACCAATATAAATTTTGTGATGTTGTCTTCTTCTCTAATCTTTTCTCTGGGTTATTTATTGTCATTCGTTGGTTTAACTTTTTCATAATCAACAGAAGCAATCTTATTGTAACTACATTTCATAAAGATTGGAGGTTGATTGATCAAAGACTTGTATGTTTTGAAAACAATATGAATGGCACACAAGAACCAAAAGGGGGCTGAATTGGTTGATCTTGGACAATTAACATTTCTTAGACAATCAGAGTTAACATGATCATATCACAAAACAATTCAAGAAAGATTTATACCAATCAAACACCACAACTCAAAGAATGCAATCAAAAACATTTTCTGTTGATTTTGAAATGCAGCACCAATGAATGACAAATTATAACAGAAAGAAAAGATAACGATAAAGTAGTCAATTCAAGGATTTATACTGGTTCACTTCTCAACCTAAAGAAGCTACATCCAGTTCTTCTAACCAACAAGTTAGAGTTCCACTAATAACAATCTGTTTCTTACCAGCTTTTTACAACCGCTCTCGATCACACCTATATCAAGAATGAGATCTCTAACTCACTTAGAATCTCTATGATCAAGATGGGGAGGTGGATAGTTATTCATCTAGGATTTCTCATAGTTCCTCTAGTGAAGGTGAGGATGATTGTTTTCTTAAACCGGAAAAGGGAGATCTTCTAATGGTAAGACGCCTCATGGGAAGCTTGTGCAAAGATAAAGATGATATACAAAGAGAAAAAAATTTCCATTCTAGATGCTTGGTGAGTGGAAAGGTTTGTTCTCTAATCATTGATGGAGGAAGTTGCATCAATGTTGCAAGCACTAGATTAGTGGAGATGCTTGGTTTAAAAACTGACCCTCACCCTAAACCTTATAAATTGCAATGGTCGAGTGACAATGGTGAGTTGGCAGTGGATAAGCAAGTGTTGTTGGATTCAATGGAATTACTTGAAGAATGGACAAAGGATCAAAACCGAGTTTTAGCTTTCAACATGCCTTGAAGTATTGAAGAATTATAAGTGAATAAATGTAAAAGGAAAAAGCATTTCTGGTGATCCAAGAATATTGCATTCACATCATTCATTCATTAAATTGGTTTAAATGATTAAAATTAACAAGGCATTGATAAAAGTCTAATAGTTAAAACATAAGGTTTTTGGAAAAACATATTTTCTACTGATTTAATCGATTACTTATTCGTAATAATCGATTATATTGTTCTTTGTGCTTTCTGAAAAACTTTTCAAGAACAATGTAATTGATTACATGTCGGTTTAATCGATTAATCTACCTTAGCTTACATATAAACTGCTTTGTTGATCATTTTAATCGATTACCATTAAGCTGTAATCAATTACATAGGCTTACCAGGAAATATCATCTCTCTGCCTTAATCGATTACATCATATGCCTATGCTTTACACATCTTGCTACTTTTAATTGATTACTAGAATTTGTAATTGATTACTCTGCCCATTTCATGATTATGAAGCTTCCTGCATTAATCGATTACCAGAAGCTGTAATCGATTACATAGTTTAATTCATGGTTATAAAGCTTCATGTTTTAATCGATTACGTATCGAAATAATCGATTATTATGTTCGTTACTTGAACCCAAATTTTTATAGAACTCTTTAATCGATTACTTGCTTGGTTTAATCGATTACATAAATGAAATAATCGATTGTTGAGCGCGTTTAATCGATTACTGACGGTTAAAAAAGATTGTTATAAATAGAACCCTCACTCAGCTTATTTTGCAACTTGATCAATTCGTACTCTGAGCATTCTAAGGCTTTCTAAACATTCTTTTAGTGGTTTTTCTGGGTTTATTGAGTTCTTGTATTCACAAAAATTCTTATGGGTTGTTAAGTGATTAGTGAAGCAAGAAATTCTTTTTCAAAGCTTGAGGAAAGTGATGTTCTGAGCTTGTATTCATTCTTTAATCTGGTGAAATCATTCATATGCATATTATTCATTGGATCGTCAGGTGACTTCTTTCCTTAGTCTTTGAAGTTGTAATTTTGTTTTGAATTCTGTGTTTTTTTGTATATTGTAAATGGGTTTCTTGCTTGTAATCTAGAAATAGGGTTTCTCTAGGGGATTTACTGAGTAGTGTTCTCAGTGGGATGTCTCTAAGAATCTAATAGTATTTTAGATTTTTGAACTTTATCTAGGGTTGATAAAGAGAGACTTTGTAATAACTTGTAAGAACTTATATTTGCAATAGTGGAACTCCATTCTAGTGTTGAGTGGAAGAAAACTGGATGTAGCTTCATAGTGTTTGAAGTGAACCAGTATAAATCTTTGTGTGTTGTTTATATTCTTTATATTGATTATATTTTATTATTCTTAAATGTAAGTTTTAGTTATCATCGAAGTTCTTGAGCTATTGCATTGTAACGTCCAACCACTTGCTGGATCAACGACTGTCCCTACATACCAACTTAAGACTTTTCAGTGTGCTTTGTCCTCACTCACACACTTCTTGAGAAACTTCCCAGGAGGTCACCCATCCCAAGATTACTCCAAGTCAAGCACGCTTAACTGTGGAGTTCTTATGTTATGGACTACCGAAAAGTAGATGCACCTTGTTGGTATAGGTAGTACTTATTAAATCCTTTAAGTTATCCTCAACTGTACAGTCCCATACCTGCACAGCCTCTGGATCCCTCTCGTTCGGGTGTGTATTCGATTCATTCATGTACCCCTCCTGTGATAACCCTAAGTTATGGCATCGCGGGGATTCACATCAGAAAACCCTGTAGAGGGTGTGGCGCTGGTAGCGCCAGGACTGGCGCTGATGGCGCCAGAGCCTCTGGAAGTTGACACTCAGAGCGTCAATGTCACGCTGAGGGCGCCAGTGGTTTTCCAGCTCGCACGGATAGCGCCATAGGTGGCGCGGATGGCGCGGTTAGTGGCCTGGAAAACCAGATTTCCCTGGAATTCCACGCAACCAGTGCCAGGTGTGGCGCTGATGGCGCCATAGGCAGGGAAGGAATGGCGCGGGTGGCGCCAGTCTGGCGCGGTTAGCGCCAGAGGTTCTGGAAGTCGACGCTGGGGGCGTGGGAGTGGCGCTGGTGGCGCCATCTGAACCGCCTTATTGGCGCGGTCAGCGCGGGATCTGGCGCGATCCGCGCCAGAGCTCGGGCAGGCAGAGTATAAGAGGGCAGTTGCGATTTCAGAAGAAGAAACCCTCTTCTTCTTCATCCCTCAGCCCCAGCCTCCATTATTGATGCAACCAAGCTTCCTAGGACCTTGTTTGATAACCTAAACACTTCCCTGTGACCTAGAAACGTGTTTTAACCGATTGAAAGCCAAAAACCTTCATCAATTCCCAAGATTAGAGCAAAATCCTTTCCCCCAGAGAAACCTCAGAGAACTTGAGAATAGACGAGCACTACGGCGGGAGACGGCCTTTAGAGCTCAGAGAAGCTGTTCTGAGGTCTCCTTGGTCGATATTGAGGTAAGAAACCTGAGTTCTCTTGGTTCTCTGTGATTTTGGGTTTTCCTGAGAAAGATGACCCACAGTGAGATGGGGCTAGAATTAGCCCAGGGTCCTGTAGAGAGATTTACTCAGGACACTGTTATGATAAAGGAATAGCTTTCCGTTTTTGATTCTGATGACTTTGGATATTGGCTCTGTGAATGCATAAGTGACCGGTGTATAGTCACTTGTTTATGAGTTTTCTGACATGCATGAGCCATGACTGAGTCTGTGTTGAGCCTGAGAGGCAAAAGGAACGGTGCCTGAGTTGAGGGCAGACCGTTCTTATGGTATTCTGAATTTTGGGCCATGATTTAGAAAT
>PYAF01005535.1:10700-21581 GCA_007407185.1 Glycine tomentella
TTGATGGTTGTATTGTGAATTGTGGGCCAGGGTGGGAATGACTTCCCAAGAACCCTGAGCTTACTGAGATATGTTATCTCACCCCGTGTGGGGTTTACTTGCTTTCAGGTAATACCTCGGGCAGAGAAGAGCAGTCTCAGGGCAGGAGGCCCAGTTGAGACTAGGCTGCTTGACGTAGGAGCTGGATAGCTCTTTTTGTTGTTATTTTGATGTAGAATTTTGTACACCCTCATGGAGGGTTGATATTCTTTTGTACCACCACGGTATGTGTGGTGTGGACTCTGGACATTGAGATGTACATGTACAGAACTTTATTATATATGATATGTAACATTTCCCTGAGTTTAATTGTCTTTATATCTATTATCTGCCTGTACAATTGAGTTATCTGATTTTGATATATGAATTGAGATACTGGATCAGCATAGGATTAAATTGTAATTTTGTATAATCGTGATTTCGGGTTTAATATTCCATACATAATGAATCAAGAAAAACGATTCTATGCTTCCGCTAAGTACTATTTTATGTTTCTTAAGCGCTAACCTGATATTATTAATGTTAACGCACCGGAGGCCTACGGGGTGTTACACCTCCCGCTGGAAGCCTGCCAGGAGCCGCTCCTTGTCCGTGCCTCACTGTACCGGCGATCACTCCCTGCCCTCACCAGCGCCCGGGATGTTACATGCATATCTTGGGTTGAGCATTAGATTGAATAAAGATTCTTGGTTTCTAAAAGTGATAAAGATCCAAAAGGGAAAAACTCTGGTTTTGTTCAAGAAAATTTTGAATTACCAAACCTAACCAATTCACCCCCTTCTTGGTTAAGTGTGAAGTGTTCCCATATTTTACAAGTGTTGCTTACATTCTCCATTGGCAAATATGTGGATGAAGTGCTTTGTGATACGGTTTCCATGGAATCTAGCCATGTATTGCTTGGTAGACCTTGGCAATATGATAGAGATGTGGTACACAATGGGGTCACTAATCAATACTCTTTCATTCATAAAGATAAAAAAGGTAGTACTCTCACCTTTGTCTCCAAGTGAGGTGTGTGAGGATCAAATAAAAATGAGATTGAAAAGAGAAAAAGAAAAGAAAATCAAAGAAGCAAAGAGTCCTTTGAGAGAGAAAAGCCAAAAAGAAAAAAATGGCAAAAAAAGAGAGAACAAAAGAAGAGAGACAAAAAGAGTGAAAAAATTAGAAATAAAAGAAAGTTTGTTCATCAAACCTTAGGAGGTTAAAAAAGTGATGCTAGCTAGACAACAAATGTATTTACTCATTCCTAATTATATGTGTTTGTCTTCTAGTACCCTTGAGTTACCTCAAGGTTTTGATACACTTTTGAAGGAGTTTAAGGATGTTTTTCCACAAGACATACCCTATGGCTTGCCTCCTTTAAGAGGAATTAAACATCAAATTGATCTTGTTCTGGGAGTTTCACTTCCTAATAAGGCGGCTTATAGGAGTAATCCGGAAGAGACCAAGGAGATTTAAAAGCAAGTGTCGGTTGATGAAAAAAGGATGGGTGAAGGAAAGCTTGAGCCCATGTGTGATGCCGATCATCCTAGTCCCCAAGAAAGATGACAAATGGAGGATGTGCATGGATTGTAGACCCATCAACAACATCACTATGAGGTATAATGTAACGACCTAAAATTATTCTAGATATTATATCTTTATTAGGGTTAAATTTTAAGAAGCGTATATTAGTAAAATTTCTAAAACGAAGTTGTTGAACTAATATATATTTTATACGTAGCCACAGTCCTTGTTACATCCCTTTTTGTTATACAAGCACAAAATCCATCATACTTGCTAATTGTTGAATTCAAAGGAATCACTTGAAGAATGGACAAAGAATCAAGCTTGGTTTTAGCTTTCAACATGCCTTGAAGTGTTGAAGAATAACTTGTGATTAAATGTAAAAGGAAGAAGCATTTCCGGTGATCCAAGTACATTGCATTCACATCATTCACGTAGACTCTAAGTTTAAGAAATAGAATTCACAAGGCTTTGATAAAATGTTTGAGTTTCATAATTAAATCAAAGGTTTTTGGAAAAATATGTTTTCTACTGATTTAATCGATTACTTTAACGAGATAATCGTTATATTGTCCTTAGTGCTTTCTGGAAAACTTTTCAAGAACAATCTAATCGGTTATGTATCGTTTTAATCGATTATTTTACCTTGGTTCACATATAAACTGTCTTGATGATCATTTTAATCGATTACCATTAAGTTCTAATTGATTACTTAGGCTAAACAGGAAAAATCATCTCTCTGTCTTAATCGATTACCAACTACTGTAATCGATTACATCATATGCCTATGCTTAACATATCTTGCTTCATTAATCGATTACCAGAATCCGTAATCGATTACTCTGTGTACTTCATGTTTATGAAGCTTCCTGCATTAATCGATTACCAGAATCAGTAATCGATTACATAGTGTATTTCATGGCTATGAAGCTTCCTGTTTTAATCGGTTACGTATCAAAATAATCGATTATTCTGTTCGTTGCTTCAACCCAGATTTTTATAGAACCCTTTAATCGATTACATGCTTGATTTAATCGATTACATAAGTGAAATAATCGATTATTGAGCGCGTTTAATCGATTACTGACAGTTAGAAAAGTTTGTTATAAATAGAACCCTTGCTTAGCTTGTTTAGTGATTTGATTAATTCGTATTCTGAGCCTACCTAAGCTTTCTAAACACATTCTTAGTGATTTTTCTGGGTTCTATGAGTGTTTGTCTTCACTAAAACTCTTATGGGTTTTTAAGTGATTCTTGAAGCAAGAAGAGTCTTTTCAAAGGTTAAGGAAAGAGATGTTCTGAGTTTGTTTTCATCATTCAACCTGGTATATTCATTCATAAGCATATCATTCATTGGATCATCAGGTGTTTTCTCTCCTTAAACTTTGTGGTTGTAATTCTTTTGTGAACTTGTATTTGATTGTTTATTGTAATTGGGTTTCTTGCTTGTAATCTAGAGATAGAGTTTCTCTAGGGGTTGTGCTGAGTAGTGTTCTCAGTGGGGTTGTCTCTAAGAATCTAATAGTGTTTTAGATTTCTGAACTTTATCTAGGGTGGATAAAGAAAAACTTTGTAATCACTTGTAAAAACTGAAAATTGCAATAGTGGAACTCCATTCTAGTGTTGAGTGGAAGAAAACTGGATGTAGCTTCATAGTGTTTGAAGTGAACCAGTATAAATCTTGTGTGCTTTGATCTTGATTTCTTTCTTGATTATATTCTGTTTAACTTGATCATCTTGCTTTGTTTATTAATTCAATTTTGAGCTATTGGATTCCTTGGACTGATTAAATAAAGATTCTTGGTTTCAAAAGTGATAAAGATCCAAAGGGAAACTCTGATTTTGTCTAAAGAAATTTTTAATTTACCAATCCTAACCAATTCACCCCCCTCTTGGTTAAGTGTGAAGTGTTCCTATATTTTACACTAATATTCTAAAACATAAGAGTACTAGGAAAAATCTCGTGCTAGCTTCATCTTTATTCCACCTTCAGTCCAGATCCATCAAGAAAGATTATCACCAAGGCCCTCTATATATATAAAAAAACACGAAACAAATCTAGTGAGAAATAAAATTTCTCAGTAGGCAAAACTAAACCATCAAACACATTAGTATGTTAGTAAATCATCAATATATTCAAATAACTCCATAAAATAATTATGCAAACTATATGAATGAATGAAATGAATTTTCCCAAGGTGCACGTAGCCTCTACATATCGTACTGTATGTAGCTACACCTCGTACTGGAAGTAGAAAGGTTGCGACCGTCTTACGCTAGTCATGCATGTCATTCCATGTATTTGCACCTAGTCTCTACATCTCGTATTGGATGTAGTCTCAAACTATGTTTCACAAATCTCGTACTGGACTTGGAAACATGAAACAACATATCATCAAATCCAAATCCATTCATAAGAAAATTTATAAGATATCTAGGATATCAACCCGGCAAGCCCGGTCATCAAAAAGATAGTCTCTATCCGGGATATCAACCCGGCAAGCCCGGTCGTCAAGAAAGTAGTCTCTATCCGGGATGTCAACCCGGCAAGCCCGGTCGTCAAGAAGGTAATCTCTATCCGGGATGTCAACCCGACAAGCCTGATCATCAAGAAGGTAATCTCTATCCGGGAAATCAACCCGGCCAACTCAATCTTGTTCGTGATAAGGCAGCCCGGCAACCTGACGCAGGTCGAATCTTATGGAAAAATATTTTTATCATAACATCATACGTACCTCAAATATGGTTAAACCATCATACCTTATTTAAGTAATATCATTACCAACTTAGATATGATAGTATCTTCAGGCTATAGAAAAATCACGTTAGTAGTCTAACTAATAACCTCAATATATCTTTCAAATAATTTCTAATTCCTTTAAACTTTCACAAGAAAAGATTATAACCTAACATGCATCTTGATCTCCTTGCACCTACCACCTTACTATTTCATCCTCAAATTTAATCACTCAAGCATTTGAACCATTTAACTACATACTATTCAACCTCTACTTCTAAAATACAAAACAGTCCCATAATAAAAATATGAACAAACAGCCCAAATATCATCAAAATCACTTCCAAAGATCACTAAATATACTTTCCAAACATCACTAACAAATCATCACCAATCCTATGGTTTAAATCAACATTGTCACACCATAAAATAACCTTCGATAACATGAAATTCCAGCCTAAACCATAAATCTATACAATTAAACATGTAAATTAGTCCAAATAAATTCTTAGCTAAAGATTGAAGCCCAGCCTACCTCGAATGAGTTGGATTTGTAATAGGTGGATGTCCTCCTTTGAGATCTTTAAGTAAGAAAGTCTTAGGATGATTTGGATAAAAGAAAATGAGACAATGGATGTGTAGAATACTTTAAGAGTGGATATGGTTAAAATAGTAAATGAAAAATGAAGGCAAAATGTGAAATGGAAAGCAAGTGGTCGTGGAAATGAGCTTGGAGGTATAAGTCTTACATGCTGAATTTTGTGATGTTGTAATGTATTTATACTAATTGATTTAGTTAGTGAAAGAAAGGGCCTTGAAGGCCGAAGGCATGTGAGAAGAAAAACAAAAAATTTTCAAGCGGAAACACACATACCACACAAGAATCATTCTTTAGGACATAGACATTACCTTGTTTATATTCAAAACTTGAGGATCAAGGATAGGCTTGAAGATACAAGCCCTCTAATGTTGATCCACACCACTCCTTGTCAAGACTCAAGAACACTTCTTGAAGGCCACCAACAAACACCAATGGAGGCAAGCTAGGCGCACCAATGGAGAGGAAGAAGGTTAGGTTTCAAAATGTTTTTCTTATCTAAGAGGCTCACCAATAGATGATATTGGTGGCTGAATTTTTCTGTCAAAACTCACACAAGGGGCGCATGAAAGGGGAGGAAGGTAGATAGGTTTTTTTTTAAAAAAATCATTAGAGAACTATGATCACAAGAGCACACTTTATAGAAGAGTTTGAGTCGGATTTTTAACCAACAAATCTGATTATGGAGCATCCCACACGTGAAGAAAAAAAAGAAGTTGTTGCATTTCAAAATTTGCCAACAACCTCCCGTCATATCCTCCTAAGACCAAGTCAATTACTTGGAATTTATTTTGCCAAATAATAATTAAATATCCAGCCATATGTAGCACCCCTAATCAGCCCTCAAACCTCTTCCTAAAATCTAGCACATGATCATGACAAGATGCTAGTTGAATTCAAATTCAAATCTAGCTCTCATCTTCTCCTTTTGATATGAAACTAAATACTATAGTTAATTCATATTTAAAATATTTAAATTCAAAATTTAAATTATCAAATTTAAATATTAGATAATTAATTTAACTATTTAAATTAATTAATAATGTCTTGGACTATCCAAGCTCATTAACTACATTCATGCGCCCCTCTCTCTTTAAGATAGGTATCCAAACTCCTTCTTGGGCCAACAACCATTATTAGGCCCAAAACCTTTAATGCTATAATGTCATGACAATAAAGTGTTAGTGTGTGACCCATTAGGCCCAACATAGCTACTGACATAAATGAGTTTGGTCCCAACAAGGCCACTACCCATTTAATGACAACACATAGCACTAGCAATGTTTTGTTGCCCCAGAACTAGTTAGGTAAATGACAAGATCATCCTATTAAATCTATTTGGTTTCTGTATGTATTTCCTTTCGTCTCGGTTACCTTCCATAAAACCTAGGGTAAGGAAACGTATCTGCCCTTGCGGTCTAGGGTAAGCTTTAATACAAAATAGAGAGTCTCCAATTTTACTGACTCTAAAGGCAGATCATCTCATGATTTCTTTTACTATGCATAGATTCCCGAGTCCCGTAAATGTCATCCCGATTTCTCCGATTTACAGATAACCTAATCTCTCACAGAGATTTGACGAATTCCTTCAGCTAGTCACCCTAGGCTCGTGTTCTTTCAGGACATGCCCAAAGGTATACCTATGTGTCTCCATGTTTCAGGCAGACGAGGTATACAATCAAAACATGTCTTCTAGAACACAGTCTAGGTGAAAACTTCTGGTCTAAGGAAAGACACACCCAAATAATAAGAGACTACTATAATGATACTATCTGTGAGATTTCCTCATAAAGTCTCTTTGTGGGTCCGTTTAGTGCGAGCTATACCCTTATAGGTCCACCTACGGCTTTAGCTAAGACATCTCCATGTCTGTAGCTCATGATGTCTTTACCTTGCATCTGCATACAAGTAGATAAGCCGTGCTAGTCTTACCCGAGATCACTGATCCTCATTCTCAGTGTCTCTAGACCAGGAACATAAAGTTAGGAGTAGACATCTAGTATCCTTGAATCCTCATGATCGTGATCGCATCACTGATACTCAAGAGATACCTATTCTATTCCAAGAGTTTTATCCAATTACTCATATTAATAATGATATTGAGACAGAATATGAAACAAGATAAAAAGCGCTTCTAATTTATTCATGACAATATGAAAAGTACATGTACGTCCTAATCTAATGAAAAGATTGTCTCTAGGACATCCATATACTAACAGTTAGGATGGAAAGGAATTTGGTTAAAAATAAACTTAGTCAAAATATGTAGATTTTCCTTATCTAATCATCATTACCAATATTCCCTTCATTAATGGCATATGTGCACGTAGGCATGCTTCCTACAACTTGATTAGCTGCCACATGGATAGCCCTAAGATTGTTCAAGAAGCTTGGACTTAGCTTGTCTTATTCTCTTTATTCATTGACTTCACCTTGACTTTGGTTTACATGGCTGTAGCACGTGAAAGGCTTAGGATTATTTCATGAACTTTTGATTTGTTCAAGTTTGGATAGCTTATGTTCAAATAAAATTTATCCTATTCTTCTTGTATCCAACTCTCATCCTACATCCATAATTAAATTATAAATATAACTCAAAATAATTTTGAGGATGTTACATATAGACATCCTATCCCTAGACTTGATGATATGTTGGATGAACTTCATGGTTCTTGTGTTTTCTCCAAAATAGATTTGAAAAGTGGTTACCATCAAATTAGAATGAGAGAAGGTGGTGAATGGAAAACCGCTTTCAAAACTAAGTTTAGACTTTATGAGTGGTTGGTCATGCCTTTTGGCTTAACCAATGCACCAAGCACTTTTATGCGACTCATGAACCATGTTTTGAGACACTTTATTGGAAAATTTGTGGTTGTTTACTTTGATGATATCTTGATTTATAGTTTAACAATGGATGACCACTTTTACCATGTTAGGAGTCTTGGAAGTGCTTAGACATGAAAAATTGTTTGCTAAATAAGGATAAATGCACATTTTACACCAATCAAGTAGTGTTTTTAGGTTTTGTTGTGAGTGCTAAGGGAGTCCAAGTGGATGATGATAAAATTAAGGCTATTAGAGATTGGCTAACACCCAAAAATGCGAGTGACGTGAAGAGTTTTCATGGGTTGGCTAGTTTTTATAGGAGATTTGTCAAAGAGTTTAGCACTATAGCATCTCCTTTGAATGACATTGTTAAGAAAAATGTGGTATTTCAATAGGAGAGTGAACAAGAGAATGCATTCAATGAATTGAAGGAAAAGTTGACAAATGCACCCATTCTTGCTCTACCAAATTTTTCAAAATCTTTTGAAATTGAATATGATGCATCCAATGTTGGCATAGGTGTTGTTTTGTTACAAGAAGGTCACCCAATTGCTTATTTTAGTGAAAATTTATTTTGAATTATTCCATCTATGACAAAGAACTCTATGCACTTATTAGAGCTTTGCAAACTTGGCAACACTATCTCCTTCCTAAGGAGTTTGTGATTCATAGTGACCATGAGTCACTCAAACATTTGAAAAACCAAGGAAAGCTTAATAAGAGGCATGCCAAATGGGTAGAGTTCTTGGAAAAATTCCTTTATGTGATTAAACACAAGCAAGACAAGGCTAATGTTGTGGCCGATGCACTTTCAAGGAGATATGCTTTAATCTCCATGCTTGAAACCAATATGTTTGTATTCGATCACATAAAGGATTTGTATGTTCAAGACCATGACTTCTATAAATTGTTTGAGTTGTGTGAAAAGGGGTCTCACCAAGGGTTCTTTAGGCATAACGGATACTTGCTTAAAATTAAAAGATTGTGTTTGTCTCAAAGTTCTTTGTGTGAACTCATGATTTGTGAAGCTCATAAAGGGGGGTTAATGGGACACTTTGGGGTCGAAAAGACTTTAAACATTTTGCATGAACATTTCTTTTGGCCTAAAATGAAACATAATGTCATCAAATTTTGTTCTAATTGTATTGTGTGTCATAAGGCCAAGTCCAAAGTCATGCATCATGGTTTATGTACTCCATTGCCAATTCCTACCTCACCTTGGACCGATATTTCCATGAATTTTGTAGTTGGTCTTACAAGGTCCAAGAGAGGCAAGGATTCTATTTTTGTGGTTGTTGATACATTTTCCAAGATGGCACATTTCATTCCACGTCACAAAGTGGATGGTGCTTGTCATGTGGCAGATCTTTTCTTCAAAAAAGTAGTGAGTCTTCACGGATTACCTAGAAGCATTGTGTCAGATAGGGATTCCAAGTTTTTGAGTAATTTTTGGAAAACCTTGTGGGGAAAACTTGGAACCAAGCTTCTTTTCTCAACCACGTGTCATCCTCAAACCGATGGGCAAACTGAAGTAGTAAATAAAACACTCTCACAACTCCTAAATCCTTCATCAAAGGTAATTTGAAAACTTGGGAATAATGGTTACCCCATGTTGAATTTTCTTATAATAGGGTAACCAACTCTACCACTTCTTTTTCTCCTTTTGAGGTTATTTATGGTTTTAAACCTTTATCTCCTCTTGATCTAATTCATTTTCCTAATGATTCTTCTGTTTTGAGTAAGGATGGGCTTTCTAGAGCCAATTTTGTTAGGGATCTTCATGAAAGGGTACGTAATCAAATTGAGAAGAAGATGGAGCAATATGCACGACACGCCAACAAGGGAAAAAAGACCATGGTATTTGAACCCGGAGATTGGGTTTGGATACATCTAAGGAAGCATAGGCTTCCTTTCCAAAGAAAATCTAAACTCCAACCTAGGGGTGATGGACTTTTCAAGGTCCTTGAGAAGATAAATGACAATGCCTACAAGATTGACTTGCCAATTGAGTATGGAGTGAATTCTAGTTTTAATGTCACTGATCTTTCTTCTTGTGATGTAGGTGTTTTGAATGCAAATCCAAGGACGGATTCTTTTCAAAAAGGAGGGGATGATAGAGGACTATCCAAGGATCATGAAGTTCTAGAAGCACTCCATGAATTGAAGGGTTCAATGACAAGGTCCAAAGCCAAGCTTCTTCAAGAAGAGATGACCAAGAGAATCATGGCTGGACTAGTTAACAAGGGCAAGAATGAAGAAAGACACAAGGAGCTGAGTTGGAGCACCTTGAAGATTATGGGCGAGCTTGCTTAGCGCACCTCGGCTCGCTCAGCGCGCCACCTCTACTCGCTCAGCGCGCCACTAGCTCGCTCAGCCCAATTCCTGAACAAGAGTTTTTAGACTTAGCGTGCCTCTGTTCGCTCAACGCACCACCTCTGTGAGGATTTTTACAATTTTGTTTATTTTTGTAATGGGCTTTAATGTTACCAAAAATAGGCCTAAATTACGTTTTTAGGTGATCATTAGAGGCTTAGCTATATAAGTACTCAGACTATGCTATTTTTGGAACAACTTTGATTAAGGAAATTAAGCATTTGCTTGAATTGAGAGATTAGCCTCTTGTTTGTTCTTGATTGAAACCAAATCGATTCTTATCAAGCAAGCTTTCCTTTGTGGCGAATCCTCCTCCGACTTATTGCTTCATTACAAATCGTGGCGTCATTCATCATCATTTCTTAATCTTCTCCATTTTTCTGTTTAAATTTCAAACCACAATTTCATGGAGTCTTGAATTTTGCAATCTGGAAACGATCCAATCCAAGCATTCATGTCTTGGTAGTCATCACTATACAAGTAGAAGATGTCGTACTAATCCCTTTTGAAATCACCAATGTCCTTTCTTGGTGATTCAAGACTAGGAACTCATTTCAAGTAATAGACATTTAGTGTCCTCGAGTGTAACACCCCAATATTTTATAAATATAGGTTTGAGGAAATACTTTAGGACGATTAGAATTATAATACGCGATCTAGTAAGATTTTTAGAATTTTAAATACATATTATGAAATAAAGTTTAATTCACGCTATCCAAATTATTAGAAATTGTGTGAGAAGGATGAAAATAATTTTAGAAGTTTTCTCTTAATTATGGGCTAAAAAGATTTATTTATTAAG
>PYAF01005535.1:21681-37061 GCA_007407185.1 Glycine tomentella
TAATCTCTAATTATTTCTTTTGTTGATATCTCTTAATTAATTATTTTGTTGCTTATCAAGATTTGATTTATTCCTTTTTATGGTTATCATAATTTTAACTCAAGATATAATAATTTTGAAGTAGGTAACTAAAAGTTTAGTTGAAACAAAGGTTTATCAAAAGAAAGTTGTGAGGTATGATGAAGTTGTATGACACGTGTATAATTGGGTTTAAGTAATATGAGTGTTGTGTTTTGAAAAAATATTCCATGTGTGACAAAGATGAAATACCCAAAACTTATATGTTATCAAGAAACCTTATAAACTTAAACATGATGTGTGATGATTCATGATGAGAAGTGAATCAAGAAGTGTACCCTTTTGATGATGATGAGTTGAGAAGAATGATGAGAACAAGAACAAATTAAAAGATGAAAGATGAATCATTTATGCATTTTTTTTCATGTGCATCTAACCGGTGGGGTAAATTTGAGAAGATGAACCTCATGAGGAGGTGTGTCAGATAACTAAACTGAGTCCATAAGTTCAGAGATGTCAGAACTTGGGGATAGTTGAGACAGTGAGGACCACACCTCCATGATGATCACATGAGTGGAGGTGATAATCCTACGCGCCACTGGGCTACCCTGACCGGATGGATAAGTTCGTTCCACTAAGGTGAGGGTGGGGTTATCTGACTGTGGCCACAATTATTGAGACGTTAACCTGAGATCTCGGTCATGCATCATACAATAAGAAGAGCATGCATTTTCTTACATTGCATAACAAGTATGTGTGATGAAGAGATAATATATGTGTGTTGAGTAAATAATGATAATTAAATCTTAGTAACATTTTTGATAAATTATCTGTATTATTATATAACTATTGACGTATATTTTTTATGTCTGTTTATATTTAAAGTTTGTTTATTATGACTTACCCTATTTTGTGTCTGGTGGTTGACACCTGTGATGACCCCAAATTATTTGGACGAGCAGAGAAACAGTGATAGGGACGTGGTACAAGAAGATTTGATGAAGATTTTGTGATGGTTCTCTGCTTGTTGATGATCTCTACTTCTGTGATCTGTATTTGTGGACTGTTATGTATTGTACTATGAACTTGTAATCATGGACTGTATGGTATGAATATGTGAACGTCATGAACTACGTTACTTAAAGAACGCGTAAACTTTTTATAAGTTCTAAAATCGTTTTCAAATCAAATCAAAATTTATTTGGACCTTTATTTTTACTATTTATAAAAAAAACCCATAATTTTATAAATAAATACGAATTAAAAGCAAAGTAGAAGCGGTTGTTGCATCGAGTCCTCACGATCATGATCCCTATCATTGATCCTTGAGAGAATACATATTCTATTTCTAGGGCCTTTATCTTTAAACGCGTATTACTATAAAATATAGGCGAGACATGAATATGATAAAGATAAAGTTTGCTCAAATTTATTAACCATGAAATACTAAATAGAAAAAGGTGTTCATATGATGAAACAAATTATACTAGGACACCTACATACTAACACATAACATACATGAATTGATGAATGACATTGCATATGAGTAGACACGTAAGTTGAGGGTGCTAGGAAGGCTCCCAGCCTAGTGTTGGAAGTTGTCGTGATGACTAACGTCGAATGGCCCTATAGAATGGATGGGTGGGCGAATCCCTAGATAGGTTAAGGTCCTTGCAAGCCTTACCAAGGTAAGCCACTATCCACGCTCATCCATTTTTGATAAAACCACACTTCCTTCACAAGGTTAATTCAAATTTCCTCGAATGGTTAGATCATAGAATACGACTATGTTAAAGGATGTACTTGGGTTAATCACTCAAAAGGTGAAATCTTTTGGGAGTAAAGAGTCATAACATAGCATAATATGATAGTTAGACATGTGCATTAATAATTGTGACTTGAGAATGACGTATATTACTTGATGAGTTGTATAACTACATTGTTATCACAAATGTGAAGAATTTTGTATATATATCTTTTGAAATGGTGATCCTGTGTTGTTTTCAATTATATGATGTCTCTTTTAAAATGAGCTTACTCTTGCATTTTTTTTTCTGTTGAACTATGATGCGATGTGTCATTTGACATGAGAGCAAATTATGATGTAGCTTTTGAAGATCATGTCACTTAGGGTTGAGGTGGATTTGGTGGTGGGCTTAGGGACGAGATATGATGACCCTCTATCACTTATGCTTCATCTTAGTGGAGACCAACTTAGGATTTAGATATGATATTGGATTTGTGGTGTTTATGATGTTTTGATGATGTAGTTCCTTGGGACAAACTACTTTTATGTTTTATGTCTTAAGGACCTTTTATGAATAATGTCTATATGACATACTTGTATTCACAAAAAATTTATATGCATTTTCAATAATTAAACTAATTCAAGAGTTTTATAAGGAATAAAAGTGAATCTTTCCGTGTCAAAGTCTTTGTGGCATCTAAGGTGATTACATCTCTCCTATATTTAATACAAAATTAAGTAACTCGTGAGCAATAATTACTTATATAAGTAATTCTCTCCAATTTTAAACAACACATTAAGCAACTCTCATTAAAGATGCTCTAAGAGTGTATTTTTAGTCCCCAAATAAAATAAAAGAATATTTTAGTCCCTCAAATTCAAAAAATATTTTATTTAGTCCAACTTGAGAAAAGGGATTAAAACAATATTTTTTCCAATTTGAGAGACTAAATAAAAAAATTTATTTGGAGTAAGAAAACATTATTTAATTCAAGAAACTAAAAACATAATTAAACCTAAATTATAGGCTCGATAGTAAAGGTAGCAAAATTTATTGTAATTTGAGTAGTAAATCCCACAAGACCCAAAAACGACTTGGAACTGAATCTTTTGATTCCTAAGAAACCTCAAAGGAAAGAGATTGTTTTTCTAGCAAAATATACATGGAAAGTTTTGAACCCTTTTTTAAGGATATCAGTGATAATACAGTCACTACACTAGAGGTTGGAAAATTTTGAACCTTTTTTAATGATCCAGTGATAAGTAGGTAGCTAGTACTCCATTTCCTCTGCAAAAGTTTGGGGACTTACGGTCTCCTTCCCGCAATAATCCTTGCATAACTAACAATCGTATGGTACTTTTTGGAAAATGGAGATGCAAAGAACAGATTTCACTGTGTAAAGGAGCACTATATGTTGTGAAATTATTTACTATACTCATTTCATTTATTCACTCAGGTTAAGCACCAAGGCTTTCTGTTCTGTGAACATTTTTTCATGTCTGACTCAGCTCTCCTTACATTTTCAATAATGAGTTGAATTTTTGTGGACAGTTCCTCTGTTTCTTCCTCAACATTGCTTATGAAGCTGAGCAGTTTTTCTCGATATGCAGCACACAGTTGATCTTGGCGCTCTAACTCCATAGTAAGTTCTACAATTTTCTTATCTTTATCACCCTACAAGCAGAGGAAAAAAAATATACTTTGGAACAGTAATATACAAAGATATAGTAGAATTGGAACAGAACATAGAAAATAATACTAAAAGAGAAACCCACAGGGAAACAAAAAGTTACAAAAGTTTCCTCCTCGCAAGAATTAATTACAGAGAGAACAAATAGTTGAGTTCGTATGCTCATGTATCTTTTTCACCCAAATACATGGAGATATAACTGTATGTACTTAGCATCTAATGTAATGCAATAAAGCATCAAAAGCTACCTATAACTCCATAATTACATCCGTCACTTCCCAATTGAATTATTCAATCCTCGGCATTTTATGTACGGAAATTTGGAGTACAGCTACAGTTTGGCTTTGTGAGCGTTCTTTTTTGACTATTTACCTTTCATTATTATTATTTTCTGTTCACTAGAAAGATAAGAAATCTCTGCCTCTTTGCACATGTAACACCACAGAATTGTAGGTTTCCTAGGAATCAATTGGTAACAGTCAAGAACCAATCCAACCTAAATTAAACGTCCAAATGTCTAATCACTTGGACAGGGAGGCTATAACCATATCAAGAACTGATTCAACACAAAAGCTTTAATTGCTAGGTGGAAGCATATCATTGGTAAGATTTCCACTGCCGATCTTTGTGTAAAATCCTTGTGGGGCCACACTATAGGGCGGCTTCAGTTAGGGCAGGCACAAAATGTATTTTTCTCTTTTTTCTTCTAAATTTTATGTCTCCATTGAAATAAGAAATTTAATCATAAATTAGGAAGGGCCAGCACCGTTGCTACCCCAAAATTTGAACATGGGTTAATCTCTGATTCTTCCACTGCCAACTCAATCATGATTTCAAGCCTCAGACTTAAACATCGCATCTTAAGATTTGGTCACTAAAACAACAATTGTTATTCGAACATAATTTCCTTTTCAAGTGGCATAAATTACTTTAGATTTTGCAAGAACAGAAAACTAGAATAATATCATTCCCTAATTTGATTACAAAAACCAAGCCTTTTCCCATTGGGTGGGGTCAGGCATTAGCTGTATGGTTATGGATCAAATGACCCATAATGTTCTATAGTAAATCATGTTTGTAGACAACGATGCAAACCATTAACCTATAGACAAACCATTAATCTCTAGACAAACCATTAACCTCTAAAACATTCCGATAGAAACTGGACCAGAAGTGAAGAAAATGCAGAACTTTTATTCAACAGAAGCTAACAGCTCCAAGATTACAGGTTATTTCGAGACACCACTCTCCACTCATTATCCAACCCCTTTTCCCTCCCTTTTCTGTCTATTTATAATATCCCTCTTCTAGTAACTAACTGTCAGTTATTTACTAAGTACCAGCTACACTTAACAGCCACAGACTCACTAATAGAGTCACTAACTAACTCTTCTTCTATTATACACTTTGCCCCACCTATTATTACATCTATCAATACCCTTCCCTTCAAGAAGGACCTTGTCCCCAAGGTCCAATTGAGGAAATACAATACTAATCTCTTCTAAACTCTCCCAGCTATCTTCATGATGTGGCAAACCTTGCCAATTTAATAAGCACTTCTTGTTGTCCCTGTTTTGTAGTCCTTCTTTGCATAACCTTCTCAGCCTGCACCTGAAGTTCCAGGTTTTCGGTCAAAGCTTTAGGTAAAGGTTGAGGAGAACAAGTGGATTTAACTGCTTTCTTGAGCAAAGAAATATGGAATACAAGATGAATTTTACTGTCTACAGGTAAATCCAACTTATAAGCCACTTCCCCCACCTTCTGAATTATTTTGTAAGGCCCATAAAATCTGGGACTGAGCTTCTCATTTGGTTTCTTTGCCAATGACTTCATCCTGTAAGGCTTCAACTTCAGAAATGCCCACTCTCCCACTTGAAACTCTACTGTCCTCCTATGTTTATTTGCCTATTTCTTCATTTGATCTTGAGCCTTTAACAGATTTACCTTCAACTCCTGAAGCAATTCATCTCTGTCCCTACTCATCTGATTTATTTCCTCTAACTTAGAAGGAAGATCAGTTCCCTTGATTAGCAAGGAAGGCTCTTGTCCACATAACGCTTTGAAAGGAGACATCTTAGCTGAAATATTGTAGTTAGTATTAAACTAAAATTCAGCCCAAGCCAAGTGAGCAGGCCACTGTTTTGGTTTAGTTCCAGTTAAACACCTTAAATAAGCTTCCAAACACCTATTCACAACTTCTGTTTGACCATCAGTTTGTGGATGGTATGCAATGCTCATTTTCAATTGTGTTCCTGCTTGTCTGAATAGTTCTTTCCAGAATTGGCTCATAAACAACCTGTCCCTATCTGAAACCAAGGTTGTTAAAATCGAGATTTTACCTAGGATCGGGAGGGGGGATGGAAGATCGTAAATCGAGGATCGTAAAATCGGATCGAGTTCCTACTATGAAACTGTAGAAAGAAAAAAGTGGGTACGGAAAGATTGTAAATAGCAATTCCCTAAATTAAAAATTAAAAGCCCATTTCAAAAATATAATATGAAACTGCAAAAAGAAAAAAAGTGGGTACATAAAGCAATTTAGAGGAAACTATTTTTGAAGGTATTTTAAAAGCCCATTCCTTGAGCACTAGTTGCTGGTTAAAACTTAAAAAAACTATTTAAAAGCCCATCCCTTTTTCACTTTCTTTCATTTTCATATTTTCATCCCATGCGGTGAACCCCAGCAGAACACACCCCGCATCTCTCTCTTCTCCCTCTACTTGCCCCTGATTCAAAGATCTGCTACTCTCTCTCTCTCTCTCGAATGATTTCTTTCTCTGCGTTGCCATGACGGAACCAACGGAGCCATGCACGTCATCTTCATTGGCAAGGGACCTAACCACCGTGATTCACCCAAGGCGCGAGCCCTTCGAGCACGACCTCTTGCCAATCCCGCACCTCATCTTCTCCGACCCGACGCAAAGCCTAATTCCGTTGAAGCAGAGGCAAAAAGGGAGAAGGGAGAAGAGAACGAACCTGGGTCGCGTCGCACAACAGGGGGAGGTCACGGCACCGGCGTCGGCGTTGGCAAGCAGAGTGAACAGAGCTGTGGTCGCCGGGCAGAAGCGGTCGCGTTTTTCCCAGCCAGGTACGTTTTGGAGTTTCGAATCGAACCCTCAAACTTAGGGCTTTATTTCAGCCGCTAAAGTAGGATCGGTGAGGATCGGAGATCCCACGATTTTACGATTAAAATCGCGATCCTACACCGATTTTACTCGTCCGCGATCCCACAACCGGTCCAGATCGTGCAACGCCTCAAAGATCGTAAAATCGTCCGATTTTACGATCTAACGCGCGATTTTAACATTGTCTGAAACTATAGATGTAGGAAACCCATGCAACCTAACCACTTCCTTAATGAATATATCAGCAACCTCTTTGGCAGTAAAAGGATGACTCAAAGCTAGGAAATGAGCATATTTAGTAAATCTGTCTACAATTACCAAAACAGTATCCTTACCCCGAGCTTTAGGTAAGCTGCCAATGAAATCTAAGGATATATCAGCCCAAACCCTATTAGGAATAGGTAGAGGCTGTAGTAACCCTGCTGGAGCCAAAGTACTAGCTTTATTCCTCTGACATATCTCACATTTTGCCACATATTGCCTCACAGCCTTCTTCATGTCATGCCAAAAAACTACTCCAGCTACTCTTTTCAAAGTTCTAAAGAACCCTGAATGTCCCCCCACAGGGAATCATGTAACTCCTTCAAAATCATAGGAATTCTGGGAGAATTTCTAGCCAAAACCAATCTGTCTTTGTAATACAGTGTGCCTCCTTTGACAGCATAACCAGGTTTTTCCATTGTTTTGGTTAATATCCCTCTGTATACCTCATATACTTGAGGGTCAGTCTGCAATTCCTCCTCCCATTCACCCCAATCCTCTTGCTGCACCACAGAGATGGCAGAAAAAATAAATTGTCTGGAGAGTGCATCAGCTACTACATTTTCTCTCCCAGGTTTATATTGAATCTCAAAGTTATAAACAATCAATTTAGAGGCCCATTTAAACTGATCTTCACTTAATAACTTCTGGTCATTCAAAAATTTGAGGCTCTTTTGATCTATTTTGATTATAAATTTCCTTCCCAGCAGATAATGTTTCCATTTCTTAACTACCAACACCACAGCCATCAATTCTCTTTCATAAACAAACTTAAGCTGACCTCTTTCGGATAAAGCTTTACTCCAAAAAGTTAAAGGCCTTCCTTCTTGCAGCAGCACTGCCCCTAACCCAGTACCAGAAGCATCAGTTTCCAACACAAACTGCCTGGAAAAATCTGGTACCTTCAATATAGGTAACTCCTTCATTGTTGTCTTCAATTGTTCAAAGGCCACAGCAGCCTCCTCTCCCCATTTAAAAGCATTTGTTTTTAATAATGCATTCAATGGGTGAGCTATCTGCCCATAATTCTTTACAAACCTCCTATAATATCCTGTCAAACCCAAGAATCCTCTCAGCCCTTTAGCATCTCTAGGTACTGGCCAAGCTGTCATAGCTTCTAACTTGCTGGGATCAGCTTCCACACCTTTTCCAGAAATGATATGTCCCAAGTAATCCAAACTTTTTTGACCAAAACTACATTTTTTTTCTATTAACATACAATTCTTGTTGCTGTAATTGTAACACAGCCTTTAAATGCATAATATGCTCTTCTAATGTAGCACTGTAAATCAGAATATCATCAAAAAACACCAAGACAAACTGCCTCAAGAAAGGCTTCATTACATCATTCATTAGTGCCTGAAAAGTAGCAGGAGCATTGGTTAGCCCAAAGGGCATAACCAAGAACTCATAGTGCCCTTCATGAGTTCTAAAAGCTGTTTTCTGCACATCTTCCTCTCTCATCCTGATCTGATGATATCATGTTCTGAGATCCAGCTTGGAGAACCATTCAGCCCCTCCAATTTCATCCAGCAACTCCTCTATGACTGGCATAGGAAATTTATTAGGCACAGTCATCTTATTTAAGGCCCTGTAATCAACACAGAATCTCCAGCTTCCATCCTTCTTCTTGACTAAAATGACAGGACTAGCATATGGACTAATGCTGGTCCTAATAATTCCTGCTGCTAACATGTCACCTACCAGCTTCTCTATCTCATCTTTCTGGTAGTGTGGATATTTGTAAGGCCTCAAATTAGGAATCCTATTTCCAGGCTGAATATTAATGGCATGATCCTTGCTTCTATAGGGTGGCAGACCCTGAGGTTCTTTATAAACCTGACAGAATTGATCCAATATTTCCAGCACCAAATCAGAAATTCCTTCCACCTCTCTTTTTGCTTCCACTGTTTTAAACTCAATCATAAATCCTGGTCTTCTTCCAATATGGTACTTCTAACAGACTTCAAACTGATAGCAGCCCTAATTAATTCTGGATCAGCTTTTAAGCATACTTCTTGGCCTTCAGATTTTACAGTCAAGGTTAATTTCTGAAAATTAGCCTTTACCTCTCCTAAACTGGCCAACCATTCTACTCCCAAAACCAAATCAGCACCTCCTAATTCAAAAAAATAACAGTCTTGCACCACCTGTAAATTTGGTAACTCAATAGCTAATCCTCTACACAATCCTTGACACCTCACCTTATGCCCATCTCCTAGTTCTACAGAATAGGGATTAGTGCTGGTTACCTCTAAATTCATTTCTTTTACCAATCTTGCAGAAATGAAATTGTGGGTAGCTCCACAATCAATCAGAATAGCCACCTTTCTTCCTTTAACTCTGTCCCACAATTTGAGGGACCTCTTGGTAGTAAAACCCTCAATGCTGTGTAATGTCAATTGATACAGCCTTTCACTTCCCTCCTCCTCAATATTTCCCTACAACTCCTCTTCCTCCATCACCATCAACCTCAGCTGTTTGTTTTTACAAACATGAGTTGGGTGATACTTTTCCTCACATGTAAAACACTCACGGACTCAGCCTTCCTCATTTTCTCATTTATTTCTGTAGGAGACAATTTGTGGAATGTCTTCCTTCCCTTCCAACCCTCACTCACCCTCCAATTCTTTTGACTCCAAAAACTAGGCTACTGTACAAAAAACCCCTTTCCATTATTTCTTGGCATTTTGGCCAAGACCCTTATCTTTTCTTCCACCTGTCTTGCCTTGCTCATGACCTCCATTAAATTTCTTAAGTCATGCAACCTCACCTCTGTACTTATTTCCTCTTTCAGACCCTTCAAGAAAACTTCCACCAAGAACACCTCATCCAGCCCCTTCACTGTACCTACCAGCTTTTCAAATTGGCTTATAAAATCCTGCATTGCCTCTTCTTGTTTCAAAGCTAATAAAGTCTGAAATGGACTTCCCACCATGGATGATTGCCGAGACAAACCCTTCCCAAGATTGGTTCGGGTTACGTTGTTCCCACCATTGGAACCACCCGAGAACCTCGCCCTCCAAAGCTACCAGAACCACCTCCATTCGCTCTTCATCGTCTACCTCCTGCAACTTGAAGTATCGCTCCACTCTGGCCAGCCACCCAAACACGTCCTCCCCTCCAAACGTCGGCATCTCCACGCTTCTCCATCGCGACCCACTCTCATGATCGTTCCTCCGCGCTTTCTTGTTGGGTTCGCTGTCACGTGCGTCGCCTGTAATCGTGGGTTTCTCCAATGCCATGGCTAATCTCTGCACGATAGCCTCCATCGAACCAAATCGCGATTCTAGCAGCTCGCGGGTATTGTCAATCGCCTTCTCCATTGCGTCTATCCTGACTTCCATTTTGTTATTGCCTTTCGAACCCATTCACCCTCCAAGCCCCAGAATCTGGAGCTCTGATACCAGTTGATAGAAACTGGACCAGAAGTGAAGAAAATGCAGAACTTTTATTCAACAACAGAAGCTAACAGCTCCAAGATTACAGGTGATTTCGAGACACCACTCTCCACTCATTATCCAACCCCTTTTCCCTCCCTTTTCTGTCTATTTATAGTATCCCTCTTGTAGTAACTAACTGTCTGTTAGTTACTAACTACCAGCTACACTTAACAGCCACAGACTCACTAACAGAGTCACTAACTAACTCTTCTTCTATTATACACTTTGCCCCACCTATTATTACATCTATCACATTCTTAATGGTTTCACTTTCACCAATAGTTTTTGACAATCTCCCTCTACCTCTAGTGATAGGACTACCCTCTATCTAGCATCTTCTCTACTCTCCTTATTAATGTTTTTATAAGTCTTCTTCACACATGCCCAAACCACTTAAGGCAACATTCTACCATTTTTTCTACAATAGATACTACCTGCTCTTTCTAATGCATTAGAAGAAAAAATTGACTAAATATTCCCTAAATCTAACTATTAATAAAAATTTCAAAATACTCCATGCTTATTACGTAATACAAAATCAGCGGCACTTATGAACAAAAGTTACCAGGAAAAAAAATACCCCCAATAAATGTTATTCTTCTTTGTCTCATACTTTCATTTAGTAGTTTCTACTAGAAAATAATATTTATAGAATTTAGCAATTCTGCAAAACATTTGCTGAGACTTCCAAATAAACAGAATCTAACAAATCAGTGATGTCTTGGGTTATGACAGATATTAACAAATATATATTAATGTTTATATTCAGTAATTACTGTTATCAGCAGATAAAACCACAGGTCTTATATGCACAATTCACAGAGTCACCAGCAAAGCAGATCCCAAAAAGTAAAAAAGAAACAGCTATTATCACTACAACTTGTATGAAATAAGTTTATACATAATGCACAATGAACTATGCAGAATTATTTAAACAAGCAGAAAACTCACCGCTGTGCTGAACCCATTAGCCGTAGCAATTAGAGGATGGTTGTGATCCTTTACAAATCTTGTGACAATCCATTTTCCTGATTTTTCCAACTTCACCAAAATTGTTGCCTTGCAACCTTCTCGGGCACTAGGTCTTGGCTTTTTCTCTGGTCCTAATATTCCCTTGTTATTTGGTGAGAATCCTTGTTTGTTACATCCAAGTCGGCGAGCAAGAGTCCTCCCATCGATTCCAGAACGTCGCCTTTGCATTATGCGTACAACAAATCCTACCCGTCTGGCATAATTAACATAAAACTTCCTAGCATCTTCTTCAGAATCAAATTCCATGCCCACATATGGCTCTTGATCTTCAACTCGTCCAAAAATACTTATACTTTCTTCTAGAAAGCTATGTTCTGCTTCATTTCCCTTGTCTGAATCCACTACCACAGAATCCATAAAAGTTTGCCCATGAGTCAGTCGTTAAGATAAACAATTTCAAAAATTCATGGTATTTGATATATAAATATTCAGTGCTTTTGAATTAGCAGATGCATTATCAATTCCCCAAAAGTGTGTCAACAGGTTCAGAGAAAAACAGAGAATAAGCCTCACTGCAGATATATTTCATGTTTATTTTATCAAGTTTAGAAACATACAACTGAATTGTCTCCAGGCTTTTGAGAAATTTACTTTCAGCTAGACCACAGGAAACAGAATCTGAGCGACAGCTTGCTTTGAAGGATCGATCAATGCACATGAGAAAGGGAAGAAGGGAACAGTGAAATGAATTGCATTTTAAGGAAATTGAGTCAAATTCATACATAAAGAGTTGGCTGGGAATTTGGATTATTTTGGGAAAATAATTGCTTTGTTTCTCAAAAACTCTCTCAAGAAGATGGAAAAGATTAAAAAATATAAGTCATCCAAACAAGCACTAGATAACAATTGTGCCACAGCATGACCGCAAGATTAAATGGCTGAAACTACTGTATCATAATAATTTATCCAATGTCAACTCTTATCACAGCCCATCCATCACTCCATTTCCCTACGGGGATGACAAAAAGACCACAGAATTTTTTACAAGCAAATAAAAGATTAACATGAACTGCCAATGCACGCAGGTAAACAAGGTTTCTACGATATATCAAACATAAGAAAGGAACAATAAAATTAAGCTTTTTAATCCAAAGAACCACATGGTCAAAAGGACAGCAAAGCAAGTTGTTTTCATTGGTTTATGTTATCTAAGAAGAAGCAATGATATATTAATGTTTTGTGTTTTTTATTTTCTCTCTCTTCAAAGTTTTGGGGAAATTCTTTTTGATATGTTTCAGCTTACAAGCTTTTAATTCTATTGATAACCCTGCCTCAACTTTGAAAATCCAGGAGTTGATTGTGTTATTAACTAGTCAGTGAGCAAATTATTCCAACATAAACGCTGTCAGCTAAGCATTGGGTTGACATCCCACTCCCACTTGTCTAGTTGAAGCAGGGTTATTAATGTGTAGTCATGGGCTCACATCAAGGTTAGACAAGATCATGCAACTGTTATATTAATTTTCCACCTGAGAATCTATAGATTAGAAACCCTGTATTTGCCAGCTCAATCATTCATGATTAACAGCTATGAATTGGAAGGGAATGACTCATTTCTTCTATTTCAACCTACTTAGGTTATGATTCTTCTCGAGCTAATGCTACAAAAAAGACACTATTATTTGAAACATTTGAAGCCATAATTGATTCTGGATTCATATGCCCAGCAAAATCGCAATATATTCTGCAAGCCTTATAACCCTATACCTACGTTACTCACTTTTGTAGATTTGTAGCAGCCTAATTATAGGGATCAAACAGGTAGATCTGATTTAATACTTTTCATGCATGTGGATTTATCCAATTCAAAATGTTTGATTCAGTATCTTACTATTTCTTAAAAGTGAGTAAATGAAAAGGGCAGAGATCACTCTGTGTTTGCACCTTCATGGAGTTGACATTGAAATGGTACAGGTAAAAAGATAAGGTGGATAAACTTAGAAATCTTCAAAGTATATTTGCACCAAGTGGATAATGTCAATACTCTTTCCTTTTGAAAAACATATGACATGATTATCCCGGAAAAATCACTTGTAGATCATCACTTAGTTAAAAGAAGTTTGGAAAACAGTGTCTATAAAAGTAATCAGGCAGGCCAAGGCTGAAAGTTTGACCTGATGAGCTGAATTTGTTATGCATTTTGTGTTTTAATCTTATACTGGATTGTAACAAAAAGAAAGTCCATAGTCACAGTCCTGTATACATTTTTATAAAAAGAATAAATAAATTCATTAAAACAAAGATAGCATACAAGGAAATTGAATGATAAGGGATCTTCCATAACAGAGAAAGAGTTAAAAATTAAAGAAAAAGAGAAAACATCAATGGAGCAAAGCTGTTCTATCCCTCTGCATATCTACGATAAAATTCCAATAGAATAGGAAATTATCAAAATCCTAAACTTCAACTTCATAGAATAACCAAGCCCAACTTAATAATTCAATTTCTTGGATTGGCTCTGTCAGAAACTATCCAACAACACTTGTTCTTCAAAATCTGCCACATTTCACCTTTTAGGCTTGTATTACCACCAATTACCAATCCACAAACTCCATAGTCATTTTGTTCAAGTATGGACCGTAACATCTATAGCTCGCCAAACTCATTTCTCATCATCTTCTAAGATGCACTCACACTCTGCCTCTACTAAAAGACATAAACAATCTTGTGTTCTTTAAAAACATAAAATTAGAGAGAAAAGACAATTTTTTTTCAAACCCCAATTCCAAAATCTCAAGAGACCGTGAGAAAAATCATTGACTAAGTAATAAGAAAACTTAAATAAAACTCTCTCTCTCACACACACACACGAATATAAACAAAGGCTTCCCCCACAGAGAGACGGTGGTTGGTAAAGTGCAGAAAGTGCAAGGCAAAGATCTGAATAAGTACTTATTTGCGTTCTTCAAAAAGAAAAAAACTGTGCTGGGAAAAAACAAAAACAAAAACAAAAAACAAACATGGCGTAACTTACTGTGAAACAGTGGAGGGTGCAAAACTACTATCTTTTCACCGTGTCACGTTTTGTCGATGGTTTAGAGTTAAGTAAGAAATTGAAGAAATCGGAGTAACTACGAAGAGGGACGATATTCTGTGTTGTATTGTATTGTGTTGTCGAAGAATGAAAGGAGGCTTTGGGTGTACTGTTTTAGTGTTTTCTCGTGTAATCCTCGTCACGCGGGGCTTTTATAAGGTGGTCCATTTTGAGTTTTGGACCACCAGTTCACCTTATTTTAGATTTACTTTCTACCCAGGGCACGGGTAAATATTATTTATGATTTTTTTTATAAAATATTTTCTAAATTTATATTAGTAATTATTTATAATTAAAATATAAAATTTTAATTATTAACTATTGTTCTGCGTTATAAATATACAGTGATTATATAAATGATAGATTATGATTTTTAAAATACAATATCTTAAATAACATAATAATTTAAATGATTATTGTGAAATAATATTTTAATTAATTTAAAGTAAAAGTTTTTAGTTATAATCAAAAAAATTATTGTGAGATGACATTTTTCATTAATATTTTTAAATTAAAAATTAAATCCAAGTAATATATGTCATGCATGATATATATTTGGACAACAATAATAGATAAAGTCTCGATAGAGTTTTATAGCATACATTCCGCACACCCAGTTTTAAAAACTTTCCATATCCATACTCATATACCTTTTGGATAGTGACTTTAATACCCGTATTATTTCTCGTTGGTATGGAAATGCTCATACTTGTATCTTTTACCTCCACTTTAATTAATATAAAAATTGATAAATAATGGTATTGATTAAAAATATTATGATAATTAAATTGAAACTCATTCAGAGCTCTTTTATAAAGCACAATCATAATCATAAAACACCACAAAAATTAAAATCATATTTTAAAAAATAATTTCATGAATTATATAACATTCATTAAAAATACTATGATAACTCATCTTATTATTTATTGTTATACCATTATAATAACCTTTAAATTCTATTTACATAATATAATAAAAATAGACTTAATATATTAATATTTTTTCTCTTAATTTTTCCCTTCAAAT
>PYAF01005535.1:45052-60382 GCA_007407185.1 Glycine tomentella
ATAGAAAAGACTTATGCATAAATAAATATTAAAAGAGATACTTAAAAGTAGAAGATTACATCCAATCCTTTAAGAGAAACTAACCAAGCATGGAGAGAACCTCCTTAAGAGAAGAATTGATGAAGGGCCCCATCACCGCTTCTTTCCGGCAGAGTCTCCACACTAAATCTCACTTCTCTCACTTTCCTAACCTACCTAAAACTAATATTTAAGAGCCTAAGGCTCAAAATACGCTAAGAAGCAATGGAGGAGGAAGAATGGAAGTGAAAAAGGATGATTTTGGCCTTGGGGGGTGCTTGGGTATTTATAGGGGCTGGCGTGGTCGTGTTTGGTCGCCCAAGCGACCAATTTCTTCATGTTTTACTCACTTGGGCGAGTAAAAGCCCAACTTGCACGTCCACTTGGCCTTCAAGTGGCCCAATTGATGTTGTTGCTCGCCCAAGCGAGCAAAATACACTATATTAACTCGCTTGGGCGAGTTAAAGGTACCTCCAGAAGCTTCTTTGGGCCTGATTTACTTTCTGCACCTCCCAGGTTTGCTTTTTGATCCATTTTTGCTTGCTTTGCTTATTCGAAAGCCTCGGAAATCCACGAAATCTATCAAAATACAAGGCATGATTGGATTAATCTTCCAAAATATAAAAACTACATTCATACAAGTAATAAATATAATTTAACTAGGTTTAGGGCAAGTTTATAAGCAAAGTTTTTGAAATCAAATGATAAGTGCCTATATTTGAAACCTGAATTTAATTGAATTAAGGCACTTATCAAAGTAACGAACAGAATAATCGATTATTTCGATAAGTAATCGATTAAGACAGGAAGCTTCATAAACAAGAAATACACTGTGTAGTCGATTACGGATTCTGGTAATCGATTAAGACAGGAAGCTTCACAAACATGAAATACACTATGTAATCGATTACGGATTCTGGTAATCGATTAATGAAGCAAAACATGTTAAGCATAGGCATAAGATATAATCGATTACTGTCTTTGGTAATCGATTAAGACAGAGAGGTGATTTTTCTTGTTTAGCCTATGTAATCGATTACAACTTATTGGTAATCGATTAAAATGTTCATCAAGGCAGTTTATATGTGAATCAAGGTAAAAAATAATCGATTAAACCAATACGTAATCGATTACATTGTTATTGAAAAGTTTTCCAGAATAACCAAGAACAAAATAATCGATTATCACGTTAAAGTAATTGATTAAATCAGTAGAAAACTTATTTTTCCAAAAATCTTTGATTTAATTATGCAACTTAAACATTTTATCAAAGCCTTGTGAATTTTATTTCTTAAATTAATTGACTAAATGAATGATGTGAATGCAATGCACTTGGATCACCAGAAATGCTTCTTTCTTTTACATTTAATCATAAGTTATTCTTTAATACTTCAAGGCATGTTGAAAGCTAAAACCAAGCTTGATTCTTTGTCCATTCTTCAAGTGATTCCTTTGAACCCAACAATCTCCCCCTTTTTGGCTTTAAACATGCCAAAATCTTCAGTTGATTAACAATAAGGCTTGGAGTTAATTATGAATCAATTTGAAGAACCTTACGTTTTGCAAACCTAAAAATTTTCAATGCCTTTGCCAAGAACAGGTGTTAAAAACATTTGTGATTCAAGAAGCATTCAATTACAAGTCATATATATTGATTAAATTCCTTTTAACATCACAGCTCCCCCTTAATCTTAGCATCCATTTAGTTTAAGATTTTGGGCAAAAAATGAAACGAAAAACAGGGGTAAACAGAGCATGTTGCAGGGCATGCTTTAATTAATCAATTTTCCCTTTAATCAATCATTTCTCCCCCTATTTGGCTTGTTAAAAGTCAAAAACATTAAAGGCACAACGGATAATGAACTGAAAACATTATATTAAGCATAAGGGAGCCATTACAATTACAAAAAAAACATAGTTCATAAAATAAACAAAATAAAAGCTAAAAATCTTCAGACTCATCCACTTTAAGAGTGGTTTCTATAACATCTAGCCTAGCATTGATGTCCCTAAAATAGTTTTAAGTCTCAGCCCTAAATTCATGATGCATGCTGAGTAGCTAATTCATCTTTTCCAGCATGAGGGACTCAAATTGGGTATAGATAGGTTGTTGAGGATTCCTTTCCTCATCTTCTGAATCCACAACAACTTGTTCTTCAACAGCAGCAGCAGCAGCAACAGGAGCTTGACCAGCCATAATCCACCCATCAGGGGTTTTCCTCATCCCCATTTTGGTGAGATGCTTCTCCTGGATCAGGCTATTGGAGGAGTTGGTGTTATCAACCACTTCATTTTCAACATCTATGTTAAAGTGGTCAATGAGTCTAGAGACAAACACAGGGTAAGGGAATGGATAATTAACCAATCTCTTAGCCTTAAGCATTATTTCTTCAAAGATAAGCACCCAGTTCATAGGTATATTATTCTTCAGCCCATAGACCAACTGAAGGTCTTCATCTGTTGCTTGGGCATGATTGGTAGCCCTTGGTGTGACCACATATGTGATGATGTAATGGAGGAGTCTATCCTCAGGAGTCATGGGTCCAGTACCCAATCTATTCATAAGTTGCATGTGTGGATCATGCAAAATCTCCCTATATGTGTCCATTTTGCTGTACCCATTAGGTTCCTCATCAAACCTCCTAGCCCCCTCACAAACAACTCCAGCCACAGACTCCCAAATCTCAGGGGTAATCTCCATTGTCACACCCTTGACTTTGGAGACCATATTCCCCTGCATAGACCCTTTGGCATAGGTGTAGAACACCTTCACCAAATCAGGGTAGAAAGTGCCCTTCATTTCTAAAAATCTTCTAAGCCCTTGGACTTCGAAGTAAGCTGGGAATTGGAAACCTTCTCTTATGAACCAATCTAACTCTAGGTATTTAGGAGAGGCTACAAGTTTGGTTGCATTGAACTCTAAGTAGTTCATCTTATCAGACTCTGTGGAGAACCACAAATCAATTCTGTTTGGGGGTTGAGGTGGAGGTGGGTTAGAAGAAGATTCATCCACTTTTCTTTTAGAGGATCTAGCCCTTTTTGGAGTTGGGTTTGACATGGTTTCAGAGAGATGGTTTGGACCCAAAACAAGCACAGAAACTCAGAAATTACAGAGAAGAAGGATAGACAAGGTGTATAATTTTTATTTAAGCAATGCACTATTTATAGGCTGAATTGAGGCTCCTAACATCCATATTTTTAAAAATATAGTTGTTGGTGACAGTTAAGGCACTTCAATGGCCTTGGATTTGCTTTGGATTTGGTTGGGCATTTACATTTTCAGAGAAAAAACTGTCAGAGCACGTTCAACAGCATGAATAATCGATTATTTCCTTAAGTAATCGATTATTTTAGTACATAAGGGACACAGAAATAACACATAGTAATCGATTATCCCGAGTGGTAATCAATTATTTTCCTACCAGTCAGAGATAAAAAATGACATGTAATCGATTATATGCTATTGTAATCAATTATATTATGGATTTGGAAATTTTATCAAGTATCAGAGCTTTGTGTAAACGATTATCCCGAGTGGTAATCGATTATTCCAGGAAAATCAAGAAATTTAAGCTTATAGGTAATCGATTACCTTATGGTGGTAATCGATTATTCCAGTGTGACATTTAAACTGAAATTGGTTTGTTATATATAATAATCGATTATCCCTATGTGTAATCGATTATTTCAGAAGAGTTTAAAACTTTAAAGCACATGTGTAATCGATTACCAGCTTGTTGTAATCGATTATTCCAGGAGACACATAAAATGGAAAATGGATTTTATTCAATGTAATCAATTATTTCGTGATGTACTCGATTACTCCAGAGGGATTTATTTTCTGAAATATGAAGAATAATCGATTACCATTTTAATGTAATCGATTACTAGAGCACAACTTGCACACATAATGTGTTTTTTTTAATGAATTTAATCGATTAACCAGTGGTGTAGTCGATTATAACAGCAAATATATCAGCAACAGAGTATTTTTGCAGATCAATTCGAATTTCAATCAATTTAAATGATAAATGCAGCAGTGAGGCTTCAAATAGTCATGGAAAAGCATACTTTAAACAAGCTGGCATAGATTATTATCATCAAGAATACCTAGCATGTTTCTAAGTGCATAAAATCTATCCTTTGGCAATGGTTTAGTAAATATGTCAGCAAGTTGATTATGGGTATCAATGAACTCAACCTTGATGTTACCTTTCTGCACATGATCTCTTAAGAAGTGATGTCTAATTTCAATGTGCTTGGTCCTTGAGTGCATGACAGGATTCTTTGAAATATTTATTGCACTTGTGTTGTCACAAAGTAATGGTATCTCTTTAAGATCAACTTCATAATCTTGCATTTGTTGCTTAAGCCATTGGCTTTGTGCACAGCAACTCCCAGCTGAGATATATTCAGCCTCAGCATTTGACAAGAAGTGCTTGAGTCCTAGCTCTTGTCATTGGTCCTTTAAAGCTCACCAAAGGAAGTGCTTCAAGCTCTCCTTCTAGACCTTTAGCTTGCCATGGACCTCCATCATAGAAGGACCAAATAAATCCATATCAAGCAATTCAATGGGTCTGGAGGTGGAAACAACATTTTTACTTTGAAAAGACATCTTAGTTTGTTTACCCTTTTGACAAGTATCACATATTTTGTCCTTTTCAAACTTGAACTTAGGTAAACCAATGACTAAGTCTTTTCTTATAAGCTTGTTCATATGATGCATGTTTATATGACTAGCTCTCCTATGCCATAGCCATGTATCATTTATTTTACTTACAAGATAGCTAGTTTTATGAATAAATGCATGCTTAATAGAGAGAACATATATGTTACCTTTTCTCTTACAAGGGCTGGTAAGATTTTGCGTGTTGTATCGAATTAAACCACATGCTCCACCACTTGTGCAGGCCCTCACGTAATTTCGCCCGCCCGTTCCACTTCCGTGCCGGACCAACATGGATTACCCCACCATTTTGAGCATCACATACTAAGCAACAATTGTCATTAAAATGAGACTTTGAGGCCTTTGTCGCATAGTTGGCTTATGCTTAGGAGGTTGTGCTTCAAACCTTCCATATAAAACACATTCTTTATTTTTGTTTTGAAGCTATCTCCTATATTTCCTTCTCCAATGATCTTTCCTTTATTATTATCACCATAAGTAACATATCCTCCATCTTTGAGAATCAAATTTGAGAGCATGGACATGTCACCTGTCATGTGCCTAGAGCAACCACTATCAAGATACCATAGTGTTGATTTTGCTCTTAGACACACTTGCAAAAATAGTAACAAAGAAAGGTACCCATTTTGGGTTGGGTCCATAGGGGTTAATTGGTTTCCTTTTTCTCTTAGGTACCCAAATGCATTCACCATCAGGCACATAAAATCTCCTAGCATAGCATCTAATGAATGTATGACCTTTCTTCATGCAATAATTGCAAGTGACAAATTTTGATGCACTTTCAAAATGAGTCAATTGATAATTTTTTTGTTTTTGAAAGGCCTTTTTGATACTTTTGTTTTGGAGGCACAAACCTTGTTTTTCCAAAAGGTTTTGATCCATGTTTATACCCCAAACCAGAAGTATCTCTAGCATATTATTTTTGCACACTTAGCATTTGATTTAAATTGCATTTACCTATATAAAGTCTTCTCAAAAGATCAACCAAATAAAAATTTTCTGAAAGCAAAAGCATATACTTTTCACCTTGACTCTTTTTGTAATCATCAAATTCTTTTTGTAAAACCTTGCATTTATCAACATTTAAAAATGATGAGGCACAATCACATCCATTAGCATTGTAAATTGAAACAAGCTTTTCATTTGCTTCTTTCAAATTACAAAGTTCAGTTGCAATTTAGCAATTTTGTTGGCATGACATTTGAGATTACCTTTCAGCCTATTATTGGTTTGTGCAAGTTTTTGGGCTTCTTTATGCATCTCATGGAAAGCATCAACCATATTATCATATTCAGAATTTACCTCTGATTCAGCACTTGAGAATTCTTCGTCATTATTTATTGTAGAGGTGAAGCACATATTTGCTTCTTCATTCTCACTTGTTGATTCAGAGGTTGTTGAATCATTATCTTCCCACGCTATGTAAGCCTTCTTTGGCTTCCCATCCTTTCTAGTCTTCCTCTCACCTTATTGCTTCTTCAAGAAGATTGGACATTCAGATTTGATGTGTCTAGGTTTACCACATTCGAAGCAAGTGAAGTTGGTGGAATTGTTGTTGTTGCTGTCATTTTTTCTATTAAACTTTGACAACTTTTTGTTCTTGTTTCTTCTCATGAACTTGCTGAATTTCTTCACTATTAGGTTCATATGTTCATCACATTCATCTTCACTTAAGTCTTCTTCCTTTTCCACATGAGTTGATGCAGTTTTCAAGGCTATACTCTTGTGTTTCTCCTCTGCATCCTCTGCATGTGTTAGCTGTGACATTTCAAGTTCATACTCAAGAAGCTTACCAAAAAGTGAAGCCATGGACATCTTGGATAGATCTTTGGATTCTTTGACTGATGTAACTTTTGGTTGCCATGGTCTTGTGAGACACTTCAATATTTTGATGTTAAATTCTTCAGCATCAAAAATCTTCCCAAGACCAAGAAGATGGTTAACAATGTGAGTGAACCTTGTTTGCAGCTGATATATATTTTTAGTATTGCTCATCTTGAACATTTCATGTTCATGAATCAAGGCATGCTTCCTTGATCTTCTCACTTCATCTGTTCCTTCATGAGTTACTTTCAACATCTCCCACATTTCCTTTGGGCTTTTACACCTAACAGTTCTAAAGAATTTTTTCAGAAGAAAGAGCAGATGTAATCATGTTTTTAGCTTTAAAATCATATTGTATAACTTTTTTTTTGCATCCGTCATCTCATCCCCCTCCTTTGGAATTCTTTCATTATCAACAACTTTTGTAGGGATCAAAGGACTCTTCTCAATAGCATTCCAAGCATCTGGGTCGTTTGATTGAATAAAGATTTTCATACAATTTTTCCAAAAGTTAAAATGTTTTCCCTCAAACATCAGAGGACGATTGAGACAGGCTCCCTCTTTAAAATTCATTTGTGTAGTGTTCATTTTCTTTGAAAAGAAAGTGATCTTGAATAACTTTCAAGAATTAGATCTTGATACCAATTGAAAACAATGATGTACACACATAATTAACCAAGAGGGGGGTGAATTGGTTAACTCAACAATTTTTAAAACTTTTTGAAAACTTTTCAGTAGCGGTATTAGATCATATCACACTTGTTAACATTAATCAATATGCACTTTTCAATCAAACAAGTTTCTCCCTTTACTTCAAGCAATTCAGACAAAAGCTCAATTGATCATGAAAGAAAACTCAACAAGATAAGCAATAAATAGATGTCAAGAATCATAAACAAAGTAACACCAAGTTTATACTGGTTCACCCCTCAAAATGAAAAGCTACATCGAGTGTCTTCTAATCAACCTTGATTAGAGTTCAACTAAATCAAAATATTCTTTACAAGCCTTATTACAAGTGATAATCTTTATCCACACTAGATAAAGAACAAAAAACCTAAAACCCTATTAGATTCCTAACCACAAGATTCAGAGAACACTTCTCCAATCTTTCACCTAGAGAACCCTACTCTAGTTAAAGCTTTAAAGAACACCCTTTAGATCTTAGTCTAACAAACAATTCTAAAACAAGTCACAACACAAAAGAGTTCAAGGGATACCACCTGAGATTCACAATGGATGCAATGAATGAATGCACAATACTAAACACTATAGGTTGATTGAAATCTTCATAAAGATTCTTTTTCTCATGAAACCTTTATGCTAACCCTTTGTTCATCTTTTTTTTCAAAATGTAGAAAGATTTCCTTTGCACAAAAACATTGTATTTCACTGAGCAAATTTCTTATCAGAGACTATTGAAAGCTTTGGGAATTGGGTATTTCTCAAATTCTAAAAATTGATTCATTTTAAAGTTTCAGACCAAACAACTTTAAATAGAAAACATAATGAACTGCATGTAATCAATTAATATGAGTATGTAATCGATTAATATGCCAAGTAATCGATTAAAATGTTCTTGAGCAATTCTGGAAAACTTTGATGAACAAATTAATCGATTAAAGCAGACAGACTCGGTTAGAAAATAAGCTTCAGTAATCGATTACCTAAGAGTGGTAATCAATTAAGACATACATGTTTAATGAATGAAATGAACTATGTAATCGATTACACTTGGCTCGTAATCGATTAAAGTGTTCTTGATGTAATTGTCTAAACCCATTAAACATTAAGTTTCCCAAATCTACCTTGCAATGAAACCCAATCTTCAAGCAAACCTCAAGAACTATAACTTCTGCACTTTCACAAGAATTTGGGGTTGTTAAAAGCTTTTTAATTCAGCAACGGAGATGGAAGAGAGGTTAGGGATGACAATGGATGGCACCATGAAAAATCTTTCAAATAAGCCTAGGAAGAATCACTACAATAGCATTGAGAAGCCATTGATAAGACTCAAGAAGTTCTTTCACAAGAACAAGAGAGAAACTCTCACAACAATTTTCAGAATTGTATTAATGAACCAAAGTTAGTTACAATCAGTTTTTGGGTGGTTTATATAATCCACGAAATTCCAAGCTTAATTCCACTAAATGCAAGGAAAATACAAATGGAAATGAAGTCCAAATGAAGCTTGAAGTGCAATCTTCTCCCAAAATGACCCTTGGCTGACCTAGCATGTGCAATGCAGTTTTTATGTTGAAGTAATTGATTAATTCGTCCTTGTAATCAATCAAAAAAAGTTTTTTACACTTTTCATGATTATGTAATCGATTACATCTATCTTGTAATCGATTAAAATAGACAGACACTATTTTACAAAGTGCCTTCATAAACTATTACAAATAGATCGTAATCTATTAAAGTAGACAGTGTAACGCCCGACCACTTGCAGGATCAATGACTGTCCCCACATACCAACACAAGACTTTTTAGCGTGCTTTGTTCTCACTCACACATTTCCTAAGAAACTTCCCAGGAGGTCACCCATCCCAGAATTGCTTTAGGTCAAGCATGCTTAACTGTGGAGTTCTTATGTTATGGGCTACCGAAAAGTAGATGCACCTTGTTGGTATAGGTAGTACCTATTATTTCCTTTAAGTTATCCTCAACTTTACAGTCTCTCATACCTTCACAGCCTCTGGATCCATCTCGTTCGGGTGTGTATTCGATTCATTCATGTACCCCTCCCACTGGAAGTCTACCAGGAGCCGCTCCTTGTTCGTGCCTCATTGCACCGACAAACACTCCCCGCCCTCGTCAGCACCTAGGATGTTACATGCCCACCAGCTTCCACTTGGTTCATCCTCGAACCACACCGTATTGGTAGAGAGGCCCTGCTCTAATACCACTTGTAACGCCCGGCCACTTGCAGGATCAATGACTGTCCCCACATACCAACACAAGACTTTTCAGCATGCTTTGTCCTCACTCACACACTTCCTGAGAAACATCCCAGGAGGCACCTATCCCAGAATTGCTCCAAGTCAAGGACGCTTAACTGTAGAGTTCTTAAGTTATATGCTACTGAAAAGTAGATGCACCTTTTTTGTATAGGTATTACCTATTATTTCCTTTAAGTTATCCTCAACTGTACAGTCTCATACCTGCATAGCCTCTAGATCCTTCTCGTTCGAGTGTTTATTCGATTCATGTATCCCTCCCACTGGAAGCCTGCCAGGAGCCGCTCCTTGTCCATGCCTCATTGCACCAGGGATCACTCCCCGCGCGTCAGCGCCCGGGATGTTACAGACAAGACTTCTTTGTGTTTACACTGAGTTGGTGTGCTTCTTCATGCTTGTTCAAAAGATACAAGTTAGTATTGATGTGGTCTTAAAGGGCTTGAGTTCTAGTTCTTGTCAAGGGTCCTTTAAAGCTCACTAAAGGAAGTTCTTCAAGCTTTCCTACTAGGTCTTTAGCTTGCAATGGACCTCCATCATCCCCTCCTTCTTGAGAGAAACTTGACCTCAAGTTTGCTTCCTCACTTGTACTTGGCAATTCAACATTCTCCTTAGGAAATTTATCCTTCCACCTGTGCTAATAGGCTTGTTTAGCATATTGTTCCATTTTCCTCTCCATATGGCTTTTTACTTATTCATGCAATTTCCTAACATAAGATGTAACGCCTCAATTTATGATCTTGTATTTTATTGCTTTTTAGTGGAAATTCTTTTTCAACTTATTTAAAAATATCAATTCAAAATTTCCATTATTAAATAATCTTCAAAATTTCGAAAGAATATAAAAGATTTTCTTCATTGAGAAATATTTGAAAGTTTGATGCTCAATGAAATACAGACTGTTGTTAATTCTTTTTGCATAGTACAAATAACTAAATACTTTGCACATAAATTCATCTTCATATTTTACTGAAAACTCTTTTTAGTTTTCAATTAAAATCTCAAACTTTGTTTACTAATGATTAATCTTAAAAGGTTTTTGTCACTAATTAATATTTAAAAGACCAATATAATACATACAGATAAGTCTGATATAATACATACAAATATAAGTTCCAGTACATAGTTCACATAACTAAAATATTACAAACATAACAAAGTATCTGCCACAAAACATCCTCCAAACATCTTCCACAAAATCCATCAGCTTGCTGGTCTTTTACTGATCCTCTGCTCGCTCAAATAAAATTTGAGGTCATAGCAGGTGTCAACCACAGACACAAAGTACAGGGTAAGTTTATGATAAACATAATTCAAGTCACAAAATATATACAGAAAATCATCAAAGAATATATACAGAAAGTTATCATAACATCATCAAAATACGATGCATGATTATCTTCTTTATATGATGCATGATTCCCTCAAATTCTCAACATTTGGTACCATAGTCAAGATAGCTCAATTCTCTTTCTCTTTGAATTGGATCGAACAGTCAGGGTAGGTCAGTGTTGCAAAAGGACTCACACCCACACTACATGTGATCATCATGGGTAGGTGATCTCCCCACTGTTACTACCCTCCAGTTTAGACACTTTTTGTCTAAACGCTCGTCTCAATTCTAGCTATCTGACATACCCCTTCTTGATGTAACGCGGCTTAACCCCCGTAGGGCAACACGGCTTAACCCCCATAGGGCATATGCATATGAAACATGCATGAATGATTCTCTTTTTATCTCATATTTACTCTTCACTTTATATCTCATATGCTTAAATTTTCAACATGGAACTAACACACAGTTCAACAACATGTAAAACTTCTTCCACTGATCACATAAAACTTTATAAAAGCACACAAGCATACAACCATAGTTCAACTCCATAAATTTCTCAAAGACAAGTCATAATACAACAAACTCAAGCACTTATTTAAACAAACAATCTTAAACTATCTTTAATCATAAAGCTTCATAAGAACTCATGAAATTCATACATATTCATAACTCACTCAACAACACAAGAATCCCAAATATTTATTCACACAAACAACACTTAAACCATCTTGATCTCTTTGAAACATTTTATCAAACATATGGTGGGCAAAATTTGTTTCAAAGAAATAGATGAAATACTTTTAAGTAAAGAAACATTTAAATTATATTTAACATAAACCTCCCTATTCATACTTATTCAAACACAAATAATACTTAAATTATTTTTACCATAAAACTTCCCCATACATACCTTGTTTCTTCCTAAAAGCTTGCCAAACTTTTCCCTAGCTTCTCCTAGCTTTCACGTGTTGCTTTACTATGGTGGGGTTTATTTTCTAACTTGATTTAGGCTTGGAAATGAAAGGATGGGAGGGATATGGAAGAGGGCTTTCACGTGAACTAGGTGGGAGAGTAGCTTGGAGAATGACTTGAGTTTTGGGTCCCTCTCCCTTTATATAGTGGTTGAAACTAAAAAAATCTCCTAAGCCATCATTACCTTACTTTCCAAGTGGCCAAAGCATGAAGGCTCTTTATTCTCCACCATCCAAGTGTCCAAGCTCTTGAAGGTTCTCAATAATTCTCCTTCCTTCTTGTATTTTCGTGGAATAGCTTGCCAAGGAAGATTTTTATGTTTTCCTTCCATTCTTGAGTTTATCCCAAAACCCGTTTTAATAAAATTCCAATTCGGGATTCGTTAACCGTTGGATCTCTTTAAAATTTTAAAGGTACACTACTATCCCACATATGTAACTTTTGACCGTTGGGATTGTTGAAATAATGTCTAGAACTGTCCACGTGTTCTGTCAAAGGAGACAAGATAAGATTTTTGCTTTCTTTGCAGCCATGCCATACAAGTGTCCTAATACTTGTATTCATCACATGGCTTACCTCTACAAGTGGCTTTCATGAATCTTCTTTCCTATTCTACACCATTTTCATGAACTTTAAACCTAGGGGTGTGGATATAAATTTCCTTCCTTTTATACCATTGGATGCGTAAGAAAAACCTTATTCCAATTAAGATTTTTCACATGGTAATTCCTTGTAAGAACTTTAATTTTGATTTGAATTCTTTCACCTAAAATAATATAAAATAATAGAATTCTAGAGATCTCCAAAAATTGGCTTTAATGATAGTTTAAAATTATTCACAAGCAATCTATATCGACTAATACACTTCCTTGCCTACAAAATATTCTTATCTTAATTCTACTTGGTCTATTCTTCTTCTGTCCATCAAAATTACTAAACCATTTTATTGTGTAAATCTGGACATCCTACAATTGAGAGAAAATTCCACAGATTCTATTTCTCATTTTTCCATATTGTTCCGCCACCTCCATCCTTTTGAATACAATTTCAAAGTAGTCACCTTATAAAATTTATAGAAATTCTATTCTAAGGTTTCTTGTCACAAAATATCTTAATAATCTGCTGTCTAAGAATGCTCTGTATTTCCATCAAGTTTCCACAAAATCTCAAAAGGTATCTGGTCATTTTTGGCCTGAAGGGCACTATGGTAATTTGTTACTTTAGGGACGTGTTTGTAATTTTCCAAAATGTCCAAGGGCATTTATGTAATTTTACCACAAAATATCTAGCCAAAATATCTAAGGGCATTTTCGTCATTTTAACTTCAAGGGCATTTCTGTCATTTCTATTTTACGGTAAGGGCAATATGGTCACTTTCCCCAAATGTGTTTATAATGCCTCTAATTAATCTTTTACCCAAATAATTTGAACATAGACCATTAATTTTCCCATAACCTAAGACTTGCATAAATATTTGACTATAGTTATGAAATTTTGGGGTGTTACATAAGAAGCTTTAGACAAAGCATCATGATTAATCATAGAAGAAGTGTTAGGTAATGGCAATAAATCAAGAGGAGTTAAAGGATTAAAGCCATAGACAATTTGAAAAGGAGATAAGGAAGTAGTTTTGTGAACCACTCTATTGTAAACAAACTCAATGTGAGGTAGACACTCCTCCCAAGTCCTCAAATTGCCCTTGATGTACCACTTAACATGTCTCTTGTTGAGTTTGCCTTGACTTTTCAAATATTTAAAAGAATCGTGATCACTATGGATCACAAATTCCTTAAGTAAAAGATAATGTTGCCAAGTTTGCAATACTCTAACTAGTGCATACAACTCTTTATCATAAGTGGAAAAATTCAAACATGCACCCTTCAGTTTCTTACTAAAATAAGCAATAGGATGTTTATCTTAGAATCAACCCCCCCCCCAAAATGCCTACATTAGATGCATCAAATTCCAATTCAAAAGAAGCATTAAAATTAGGCAATGCAAGAATAGGTGCATGATGCAACTTATCCTTCCATGTTTGGAAAGCAACGTCATCCAAAAAAGGTTGCATAGCTTTGTGCCATTTTTCTCATTCCTTTTAAACATGTAAACAAAGAGTTATGAATCATATAATAAAGAGGTTGTTATGCCAATAACACTTTCTTGATTTTCTTTTCACTCAAGAACAAGCTCTCTTTAATCTCATGATTTTTTTCTCTCATTTTCTTTCTCTTTGCTTTTCTTCTCACTTGTTTTTCTCTTTGGTATCTCACTATTCTTCTCTTTTATAGGTGCAGTATTTTTTTCCAGCTCTTGCATTCTCTTTACCATCAAGAGATCATCACCCTCTTCGGTCTCCACTAGTGTAAGTTCTTCTTCCTTTTCACTTGAAGAACTTGTTAAGTCACTTGAAGAATCACTCTTTATGTCTCCCTCCTCAAGCAAAATCATGGTTCTCTTGTTAGGACATTCAGAAGCAATGTGACCTTTACCAAGGCACTCTAAACACTTGATATTGCTTGATCTTGTTGGAGTAGTATCCCTAATTTTTTTTCTTGAGCTTTCAACCTTTTCTTCTTTATTTTTCACTTGAGAAACCTCCCTTTTTAGGCTTGTCTTTCCAGCTAGAAATTGAAGCCCCATTGGTCTTGGAAAAGAAAGCTTTTCTTCTTTTTAGTTGTTGCTCCACCATTTGAGCTTTGTGGACGAGCTCCTCAATTGTAGTGTAAGAATGTAGCTCCATCATATCTTGAATATCTCTATTTAAGCCATGAAGGAACCTAACCATGGTTGCCTCTTGGCACTCCACAATTCCAACCCTCATCATCATCAATTCCATCTCTTTATAGTAGTCATGAACACTCTTGTAGTCTTGGAATAGTCTTTGGAACTTGTTGTGGACTTCTCTTGGATAATAAGTTGGAACAAATCTTTATCTCAAGCATCTCTTCAAGTTATTCCAGCCATATATTATTTCTCTCCTCAACCTCCCTATGTCCATTTGAATTTGGTTCCACCACACCAAAGCATAGCCACCAAATTCTAAAGTTGCTAAAATCACTTTCTTTTCTTCATCAATTTGTTGGCATGAGAAAAGTTGTTCTACTTTCATCTCCTAATCAAGATCATAATCACCATAGAACAAAAAAAAAATGATCAATTCACTATATCAAATAGAGCGAATAGATCTAAAAGATAAGGAGGGGAGATCTCAAAGGTGGGAACAAAAGTACAAAAACCATGTTTCATGCAGATTTGGGAGACTTTGACCTTTCTGCCACAAAAATATTTAATATATACCTAAAGGCCACGAGGGCCAAAAAATTTGCCAGAATGCCACGTGTAACACCCCAATATTTTATACGTGTTAAATGTGTAATTTAGGAAATGTTTTAGATCAATTAGTAATATGTGATTAAAGGATTTTTTTTACCTAGAATAGAGATTAGAAAAATTACAATACAATACTCCTAGGTAACAAATTACTAATAGGTGACAAGAAAATCTAGAATAGAATTTCTAGGAATTTTACTACACAT
>PYAF01005535.1:64031-76160 GCA_007407185.1 Glycine tomentella
CATTTTATTAATTATTTTACTTACATAAATATGTTTCACTAAAATTTTTAGATAATTTTTTGTTTTAATATTTTAAATTATAATAACTATATACATATAATTACAAATTACAATAATTATATACATTTAATTACAATAATGACAAATTACTCCTAATTCAATGTCATTAAATGAAATTAACTATATCTAAATATATATTTAAATTATATTTTTTATCATATAAAATTCTCAAATAATCAAACAACTAATGTTTATCAACAATCAATACAAAATATGAATTACTAAAAACATCTACAAAACAAAATAAATTATATCCTACAAAATATCAAACTTAATTTCAAACTACTTGTCTTCTATCCTAAAGTTTCAACAACATATCGTCTAACCTATTGTTTCAACTCTTATCCTCTAACCTAATGTTTTATCCTCTAATAATCAACAACATATAATAACTAAAATGCTGATAAAATAAATTATATAAAGAAAACTTACTTGTAATATTGTATTCCACTCAAGAATCACACCAAAAATCAAAGAAAAACTCACCAAAAGCCAAAAGAGAGAAGAAGAATTTAAAATTTTGAAAGAGGGAAGGGAGGGGACCAGCACGGGGGGTGGGGTATTTATGCTGGGCCACGTGGCCTATTTCGCTACCCACCCCAGCGAAATAGGTCCAGCAGTGACACGTGGCAGTAACGGCCCCGCTTTTTGGGTTACTGCTTGCCTATTTCGCTACTGGGTCCAGCGAAATAGGCCACGCCACGTAAGCTGACCGTTGGGCAGCTTCCTATTTCGCTGCATGGTATAGCGAAATAGGTGGCCAACTCAGCCAACCTATTTCGCTGGACTGCCCAGCGAAATAGGCCGCGTGGCACTCTGGGAATTAGTTAGACCCCCGTGGCCTTTAGGTAAATAATTTAAAAAAACGTGGCACGGGGGTCAAGGTCTCGCAGATTTGGTGTGTCAAATCGTGCAAGCCTCTAGCAAAGTGGAGGTACAATGTGTTGTAGAAGAACTGAGGAATTGTTTTCGTCTGTCCAACATGTAAATTAACCGTAAAATTATATTTTTGAGGGTAGTTCTATTGGGGTTTCTCTTCCCTCTCCCTACTCCATTTTTTTATATTTATTTCTCAATCAACATTTTGTGTCATGAGGGACTGTAAATAAGAAAGTTTGAATTTTGGATTTATTTCATCCTTTTGACGCCTTGTTCTGCATTCTCAAATTAACATCTTCACGCATTTCATGTTTGAGTGGAACCTAAATTCCTCAATTTGCTATTTTTGAGTTTCTCTTATTCACATTTGCGGCGTTGCTTTATGAACATGGATTGAAATCTTACGTTGGCTTTGGATCTAGATTTGGTAAAGGGGAAATTTAATTTGTTTTGGGTTTATTGTGGGCTCTTGTTTTGGTAATGGCACAAGATGTTTAGTCAATAGCAGTAGATTAAGGTGGTGGTGGGAGGACACCGGGATGGAGGTTGCACCGCCGTCACAAAATTCCTCTGACAATGGTGAACAGTGGCCTACGACACTCAACAGGATTGCTTTGAGGAAAAATAATTCAGGGTGATAGATTTAAGATATACTTTTTACATATGAATCGAACGGCTAAATTTATGATTCGAAGTGAACCACTTATTAAGGTGGTTCGCCTAACAATGGCCCCACATTTAACATACCAAACAAACTCACTTTTATTACTTCTATTTACACGTATCTCCATCCATTTCTTTGTTATCTCTTCATCACCAAACACAACAAAATTAGTAAAACATACAAGAAAAAAAAAATGTAATGTTCTTGACCCATAGACATCAGGTAGAAGTGGCGAACTTGGCAACCTGTTAAATGTTAAGGCCTATATAGCTGGCAAGTATGCACATTTGCTCGTGCCAATGTTAGGACACTGCTTTTAGTAGTAGTTTATGGCAATTGGCAATTAACTCGAGCCCACGGATATCCCTCTAACTCCGACTTGATTTTGATCAAGTTCAAATTTGAATTTTCTCTAATTTGCAAAATAGAGTGCAATTCCTTTCAAAATACTGGAATGGTTATTGTGAGAATTACAAACTTATATATTTAGACCATATAACCATCAATAAATGGTCAAAACTATAAGTTAGTTGATAGTTATATGATCACTTAAAAAATCATGAATTTATTATAAATACACATATAATAAACACTAATTCAATAAGAGCTTAAGTAAAATATTTATCTTAACAGGACCTATTAATTTGCATTGACATAATACAAACATGCATATATCAAAAACTCCGATCCTGATTTACTTGGTGAACACCTGCATGAGCTCAATTACTAGAATTTAAATTGAGATAAATTTTTATATGGTAATTATTCAAAGTTCCGGATATCCATAAACAAGAATCCCATAAATTGTCTTCTACAAGATTTTTGCTAAGCAACTTAAGTGAATATGGTTTTATACTTGCGCCAATTGATCCCCAGCTGTAACGAGCTAGTCACAACAAGAATTTCAAATACTTTTTGACCCATAACGCCCCAACTCTGTCACTGGCAGCTTATTTAGACTTAATATATGTTTGAATTATAGTTGAAAAAGTAAAGTTTAGTTGAACTAAATTTTGTAAACTTAAGTTTAGTTAAAAATATATTTAATATAACTTGATTTATGTTTAAAACTTTTTACGTTCAATGGAAAAGTGAGAGATCACTTTGGATTCAACCTAAGTTTAGATGAAAGTCACATTCAATTTAACTGTGAAAATGATTTGCTTAACATGCAGGCACAACTCTCTATGCCAAATACACCATTAGACACAATGTGGATGCTTGCTTATGATCATTTTATGAATTTGGACGTTGTTTTGCTTAAAAACGTGGATCCTGAACGCTGACCCAAACACACTGAACATAACAGAGAAATTAAATTTGTAGCTCCCCCTTCTCTCTCTTCATACCCCTTTATACCATAACATTCTGGAATACAAAAAATATATTCTGAGAACCAATTTTCAGAATATAAAGAGAGTCCAGGTGTGAACGGAGGTGCTAAATATTCATTAGAATGTAGAGGAAGTAGACTCTAGTAGAGATAGGAAAAAACCTGGACAATTGGACATGAATTTGAATTCCAAAGATGCCGGAGAATGGTGGGTCAAGGGTAGAGTGAAGGGTGGGTGTTTGCCACTGGTACTGCACACAAATGTGGGTGGGAAAATAGGGGATTTATTTAAAGCCTCACATTCATTGAAGGAGGGAGGCTGGGGGGTTGAATCTTACCATTGGTGCCCCATAAAGAGCCCTAGATGACATTTTTGCAGAGAACAAGATAGTATTTTCGCACCCAGCATGTGTAGCACTCACTACAGCCCCGGAAAGTTGCAATTTCCTCTGCTATCACGAAAATAACAGCTGCTATCCAAAAATACAATGCTAATATTCTATTCCATTTTTGTAGTGCCCAAGTGCTGCTCCAGGTCACTATCCTGCTAAAGCGCCACTAACAACTATGCTAAAAAGATGTTTTGGATCTATACAATTGCCTACTATTTACTATAGCTTTAAGGATAGATAAATAGGAAAAGAATAGACCTGTATGTAATTTTTTTCCTATTCAAAATGTCAGAGTTGTAGCTCAAATGTACGAGGCAATTTAAAAAAAAAAAAAATGGAAGATATTCCTTGGATATGTATATGTATTGGTACCCGTATTGGTATCAAATATGGGTACAACATTGATATATTGCCATTTTGGAGTAATGACTTCATAGGGGAAGAGAGTGATGGACCAAAATCAGGCATGGATAGGGAATTAGTAGCAAATTCAGGTCCAAATTCCACATTACAAATTATCGCTGTCTCAAGTCTGTCTCTATTTAACCACTATGCAATGACTAACTTTTGAGCACTGCAGAAATATCTGCAATTCGACCTCTTAATCAAGAATCTATTTATTATTAATACATTAATTAAATAAGTCTTAAGAGGTAGCCTGATAGAAACCGGTTCAGAGAATGAGGGAAAGAATGAATTTTATTGCTGAAAAAGGTAGCTACTGCTACTACAGAGTGAATTTGAGCACTCAACCTCCTAGTACATTTTCCGATACCTTTCTCCACCTACCCAGCATCTATATATCTATTCTGACCCACCCACTAACTGTCTAACAGTCCAGTTAGTTATAAATAACTGTATTTTGTTAATTATCCCTCCTTTGGTACACTTGACCCCACCTCCTACTCCTATCAATAGCCCCCCCCCTCTTCTTCAAGACTGCCCTTGTCCTCAAGGTCTAAATGAGGAAAAACCATCTTCATATCTTCAGCCCATTCCCAGCTATCTGGATGATGTGATAAGTCCTGCCACTTAATTAGGACTTCTTCTCTGCCATTTGCTGCAACCCTTTTCTTCATAATCCTTTTGGGATGTACCTGTAACTCCCAATCTTCATTTAAAGCCACGGGTAAAGGCTGTGGGGAACAACTAGGTTTAATAGCCTTTTTTAGCAAAGAAACATGAAATATTGGATGTATTTTGCTTCCAGGTGGCAGCTCCAGCTGATAATCCACTTCTCCTATCTTCTGCAGTAATTTATATGGTCCATAGTATCTAGGACTTGATTTTTCATTTGGTTTCTTAGCTAAAGATTTCATTCTATAGGGTTGTAATTTCAGAAAAATCCAATCACCTTCCTGTAGCACCAGCTCCTTCCTGTGCTTATTGGCATATTTTCTCATCTGATCCCGAGCTTTCAACAGATTGCTCCTCAATTCCTGCAACAGCTCATTTCTGTTTCTGCTAAGTTGATTTACTTCTTCCAGCTTAGAAGGACTATCCCCACTCTTAATCAACAATGGTGGATCCTGTCCATATAATGCTTTAAAAGGGGACATTTAAGCAGAAATATTGAAGTTAGTGTTGAACCAAAACTCAGCCCAAGCCAAATGTTTTACCCACTGCTTGGGTTTGGACCCAATTAAGCACCTTAGATATGCCTCTAAACACCTATTAGCCACTTCAGATTGCCCATCTGTTTGTGAATGATAGGCAATACTCATTTTTGATAAAACCAATCTACCATTAAAATATAGTTTACCACCTTTAATAGCATATCCTGCTTTGTCTGCTGTCTTAGTCAAAATCCCTTGGTAAATTTCATGCAGCTGAGGGTCAGCTTTTAATTCTTCCTCCCAATCTCCCCATTCATCTTCTTGTACCCTTGAAATAGCATAAAAGGAAAACTGCTTGGATAAAGTATCAGCCACAATATTCTCCCTTCCTGGCCTAAACTGAATATCAAAACTGGAACCAATCAGTTTAGTAGCCCATTTAAATTGCTCCTCACTCAACAATCTTTGTTCATTCAGAAATTTCAAACTTTTTTGATCAGTTCTTATAATAAATTTTCTGCCCAACAAATAATGTCTCCACTTTTTTACTGCTAAAACCACAGCCATTAATTTTCTTTCATACACTGATTTCTGTTGGCCTCTTTCTGAAAAGGCTTTACTCCAAAAGGCCAAAGGCTTACCCTCTTGTAGTAAAACTGCTCCTAACCCAGTCCCTAAAGCATCAGTTTCCAGGATGAACAGTTTAGAGAAATTGAGTACCATCAAAATGGGCAGTTGCTTCATTGATTCCTTCAATTAAGCAAAAGTCATGGCAGCCTCCTCATTGCACTTAAAAGCATTTTTTTTTCAATAATGCATTCAAAGGCTGTGCTAGCTTCCCATATCCCCTTACAAACCTTCTATAATCCTGTCAATCCCAAGAAACCCCTCACCCCCTTAACATCCTTGGGAATAGGCCACTTAGACATGGCTTCCAACTTACTTGGATCAGCCTCAACCCCCCTGCCTGAAATAATGTGGCCCAAATATTCTAAGGATCTTTGGCCAAAAAGACACTTCTTTTTATTCACCCTTAGCTCTTGTTGCTGCAACATTTGTAAAACTGCCCTTACATGCATAGTATGGTCCTCTAAAGTCTGACTGTATACCAAAATATCATCAAAAAATACCAAAACAAATTGCCTTAAAAGTGGTCTAAGTACATCATTCATAAGAGTTTGGAAAGTAAAGGGTGCATTGGTTAACCCAAAGGGCATAACCAAAAACTCATAATGTCCCTCATCAGTCCTGAAAGCCGTCTTGTGAATATCTTCTTCCTTCATCCTGATTTGGTGATAACCAGCCCTTAAATCTAGCTTGGTAAACCACTCAGCTCCACCTATCTCATCCAGCAACTCCTCTATGACTGGTATAGGGAATTTATCAGGCACTGTGATCTTGTTTAAATCCCTATGATCCACACAAAACCTCCAGCTTCCATCTTTCTTTTTGACTAAGATCACAGGACTAGCAAATGGGCTAGTACTAGGTCTGACAATGCCCACATACAGCATTTCCCCTATCAGTTGTTCTATCTCATCCTTTTGGTAGTGAGGGTACTTGGAGGGCCTCAGATTAGGGATTTCATTCCCTGGTTGAATGGTCACGACATGGTTCTTTTCTCTATCAGGAGGTAGACCATGAGATTCTTGAAAAACTTGTTCAAATTCCTCCAGTATCTGTCCCACCACTTCAGGAATATTCCCCTTATGTTCTTCTTGTTTCATGGTTTTCAATTCCACCACATACCCTTGATCCTCCTCCTTCCAGGACCCCTTTATCAATTTTAAGCTGATTGCAGCTTTAATTTATTCAAGATCAGCCTTAAGTGTCACTCTTCTGTCCTGCACCTTCACAGTTAGAGTTAACTTCTCAAAGTTAGCCTCTACTTCACCCAATCCAGCTAACCACTCCACCCCCAAAACCACATCAGCTCCTCCTAACTCAAACAGGTAGCAGTCCTGAATTATCTACAATCCCCGCAGCTCCATGGATAATGTTCTACAGACTCCTTTACACCTTACCTTATGCCCATCTCCTACTTCTTCCACTGAATATGGGCTGGTAGGTGTCACCTCTAACCCCAATTTCTTCACCAACTTTCTGGAAATGAAGTTATGGGCAGCCAATCAATTAACACAATTACCTTTCTGTTCTTAATGCTGCCCCACAGCTTCAAGGATTTCTTGGTAGTAAATCCTTCAATGCTGTGCAATGACAATTGATGTGGCTCATTCCCTTCCTCTTCCTCATCTCTTTCTCCTTCTGTATCTTCTTCTTCCTCCTCTTCCATCAGCATCACTCTCAATTGCTTATTTTTATAAACATGTGTGGGGTGATATTTCTCCTCACATGTAAAGCACTCCCCTTTTTTCATCTTCTCACTTACCTCTACAGGAGACAATCTTTTGAATGGCCTCCTTCCCTTCCATTCATTCTCCCTACCCCTGCTGCCTTGCACTGGCTCAGCCTGCCTACTACTGTAAACTTGCCCTTCTTTTCCAGTTTTCTGACTCATGAAACTGGGCCTCTGAACAGTGAAACCCTTGCTGTAACCTCTGTTCATATTTCCCAAGACCCTATTCTTCTCTTCCACTTGCCTGCCTTACTCATGGCATCCATCAAACTCCTGGGCTCATGCAATCTCACTTCAGTGCTAATTTCCTCCTTCAATCCTTTGAGGAAAATCTCCATTAAAAAAAACTCCTCTAACCCTTTCACTGTCCCTACACATTTCTGAAAATGACTAATGAATTCCTGCACTGTTGCCTCCTGTTTCAAAGCTAACAGCAACTAAAATGGGCTCCCAAGATTAGCACCTTGGAACCTTTGAGCTACAGAAATCTTGAACCCTTCCCAAGAATGGTTTGGGTTCCAAGATTCCCACCATTGATACCAGCCCAGTGCCTCTCCTTCCATTGTCATCATCACTGCCTCCAACTTATCCTCCTCACGTGTAGCTTGCAGTCGGAAGTATATTTCCATTTTGGAGAGCCAGCCCAATGGGTCTTCACCCATAAAAAGGGGTAATTCAAGATTCCGCCATTTGCTACCTCCTATTCTGACGTTTTCCTTGCTTTTGGCTCGCAATTCCTCCTCCCTGACCTTCGCCGCAGCAGATGGTTGCTCCCACATCGTTGCCAGCTTCTGAATCGCGTCTTCCATGGATTTCAGACGCGTTTCCATTGTATCACGCTTCTCTTCTATGGCCCGTTCCATCATGTCCATCCTCGCCTCCATTCTTCCGTTGCTTTTCTACACCATGAATCAACCCACACCTCCAAGATCGGAGCTTTGATACCAGTTGATAGAAACTGGTTCAGAGAATGAGGGAAAGAATGAATTTTATTGCTGAAAAAGGTAGCTACTGCTACTACAGAGTGAATTTGAGGCACTCAACCTCCTAGTACATTTTCCGATACCTTTCTCCACCTATCCAACATCTATATATCTATTCTGACCCACCCACTAACTGTCTAACATAGGCATGGCAACTTGACTCGCATCCGTGGACATCCGTCCGAACCCGCCCTGATGTCAACGGGGAAAAATCGAGTTAACCGGTTTCGGGTTTGGGTTCGGGTTCGGTTTTTCCCCGCCTGTTGAATTCGAGGACGGGGGCGGTTTTGGTAATGCTGGTAACCGCCTCGCCCCCGTCCCCGCCATACTATATTTAATTATTTACAAAAATACCTTTATATATGTGGAATACCTTGAGATTTTAGGCTTAATTTTATTCAAGAATTAGGAGTATAACTAATTTTATTTTCCAGCAATAAACATCTAATGTTGAAATTTTATTGTAATTACATACATTTGAGACTTAGCGCGATCAAATTTTATGTTATAGTTGTTGTTTAAAATTAATTTTTTAATAGCAATTTTTAAGTGTTCGGGGGCGGGGCGGGGAGGGGAAAACCGACCCCCATCGGGGCGGGGGCGGGGGCAATTTTTTTAGCCCCATTGGTTTTCAGGGGCAGGGGTGGTTTTGAGGGGCGGGGGCGGGGGTGGTATAAGTAAAACCGTCCCGACCCGCCCCGTTGCCATGCCTAGTCTAACAGTCCGTTATAACTGTATTTTGCTAATTGTCCCTCCTTTGGTACACTTGACCCCACCTCCTACTCCTATCAAAGCCACAGTGTGCTTCAACTACAGATAGGATATACAAACACGGTTAATTAGCATCCTGCTACCAAATAGCATCAATTGTAGCTTAATAAACCATCTCTAAATTAAATTATCATTATACTTTAAAGGATAAACCATGCATGAAGGATTTAAGGGCCAATAATTGGACAAAACACAGATGTAGTTCGTTAGGTGTTTTTAGTGATGGCCAATCAAAATTGAACTTTTATGTCAGTACCTTAACCTATGTTGATCTTTAACGCAAACCTTTATTATGTACATTACTGTGGTAAAACTCTAATTCTGATTCGAGAACACCACTAAAAGCACCCAAAGAATTGCATATAAGTTTTTCTATTAATAAAATCCATCACAAAATAATATTGTTCTTCTGGAAATATATTTAGTTGATCTTAAACATTCCTAGATTCCTACACCTGAAAGGCCAAATGTATTTTCACAAAGCAACAACTGCTTCATATCCAAAAATCAAAACTAGTTCTTTCACGTAGCTTAAAAACACTAATTCAGTCCAGGGGTGTTGTGGGGGGCGGCCGCAGGGGGGGGGGGGTTCCCTATCCTCACATATAGTAATATTCCCAAATTAAAGATTCCTTGTGGTAGCAAATAACAACTTCTTTAATTAAATGTGAAAACACTTGCAAAGCACATTTTCTTTAATAGGTTCCTGCACACGTAGCTTCACACTGCCCTGAGTCTACAGCAGGATTATAAATAACACATTCACCAGTCATTACGCCAAATACAAACCGTCTATCAAATTAACCAAAAAGGGATAACTTCAGTATGGCTCCCTGTGATCTAGGGCCTTTTGTATCTGACCCCAATGCCATTTCCTTTTTACACACAGGTCCTTGTGAAAAAAAGCTCAAGTTTGTATATGTTAAGACTTATATAGCCTGTTTGGTTCAACATAAATTGCAGAAATAAGCAGAACCAAACATACACAGTTAGCCAACACGTGTGTGACTCAACTGTTTGCACTTTGCAATGTTAGTCTTCCAAAATTTATTCGAAAATGTGAAACTTTTATGTTAAAAAACTGTTTGGATGCTTCTCTTAACTCACTTAGGATTTGAATCTGCACTGAAATATGTATACTCTTTTGCCACTGTTTCTCTCTAGTAACCATGATGTTAGTAGTTGTAGGGGAATTCCATTGCTGTCATTTTATATGTATGGTTATAATTATCTACATTGGATGCTTCTAATGTAGCACCAGGAGGACTGTTAGCTACTGTACATCATCTTACGAAAGATAATCAATTTTCCTCACAATCTCACACAACTGCATAGGCCTAGCTATTGTCCATCTCACCATTTTAGCAGTAACAGGCTACTAAAAATCATTGCAAATACACATAACTAAAATTAAGAATCCAAGAATTTCCAGCACAGATCAGACAATTAACCTAGAACAATGTTGCTGGCGGCACCATGGCAGAATGGCAAGGAAGATTCTTTTGCCAACTGCCATAGGCAGTTCGTGAAGGGAGGCTTGCTATGGTGGAATTTGGGCCTTCCACCGTCCTCCATTGATAACCCTGACCTAGAGACTGGCTAAGTTGACAACATTCCAAGGTAGCCAACAAATTTGCAAAATCAAGCAAACTAAATTGCAAACAGGTTCACCACGAAAACCTTAAGCCTGTAATTTTTGCAAGAAAGAAAAACCCTAATCACCCATTTGCAAACTGCTCCACCAGCAAAATGATTCCACATTTTCCATTTCCCCCTTTTTAACACGACATCAAAAAAAATTATGCGAATAAGAGAAACAAGAAAGGCCACAAAACTAACTCACAAATTAAAGCAAGACCTTAATATAACAATGCTATTCATCATATCATAATCATCATAATAACAAAACACAAGTTTGCAAATAGTTATCCTTAGCGAGCGAATTACAGGCACGGGAGTCTAAAACCACCAAAAATATAACAAGAAGAAACCAATGCAAGCTTCAATCACAGTTCTGCTATGCTTCCAAAGGTTCATGGATCAGATTATTGAGCCATAAAAATAAAAGAGGTACGGTTCGGACTTAGGAAGTGTCCCAGGGCCTAGGTTCGGGGAGGGCAACGACCATACCTTCGAGATCGTGGTCGAGGAGGACCTGGCATCCGAGTCTGGAGTGCTTGTTGAGGACTCTGGCTCGGGAATTGCGGACGAGGACGTACTCCTCGTCGTAGGAGCGAGGGGGGAGCTTGTCGAGCCACTCCTGGGCGATGTTGACCTCGCAGTGGGCCGCGCAGGCGTCGATCTCCTCGAGGCGGTGGGACTCCGGGTCGACCAGTCCGGTGTTGATCAGGGCCTTCAGCAGGGTCTGGCCAGCCAGGCCCACCACCTCGTGCTTCTTCCCCGCGAAGTCGATCGCCGAGAGCCGCACGATGCGGTCGGCGACCTTCTTCGTGGAGGAGGAGGTGCGGCGGTAGATCAGGGATTTGGAGAAGAACGAGAGGGACGGGAGGCGGTGCGCTTGCGAGGACAGTCTCTGCAGATTCGCCACTGCCATTGGTGCTTCTTGTTTTGGGAAGCTCGTCGAGAGTGATCTTTTGGTTCGTAAAAATCGTAACAAAGGAAATGAATTTGGGTTGGGCCGTGAAATGGGCGGAATGCAACGTGTGTCGGGCTGAGTTTTGCTTCATATACTATAAAAGTTGGCACCAGCTTCCTACACCATTTTATTTTCCTCATACACCATTAATAAACAGTGGTTTTCCAAATATACCCTTTTTTTAAAAAAAAATTGTTCTCCCTCTCTGTCTTCTCCTTCTCCCTGCCGCGACTACTTCCCTTCCTAATACACCATTAAACGGATTCGGATTGCCTCTCCTTCCCTGTGCCATTGTCGTTGCCTTTGTTCTTCTTCTTCCCTCTTCAACCATTGCCATTGCCATTGGTTGGTGCTTCCAGTTCTTCGGCCGCACCATTCATTCTCCCCGGAATTTGTTGGAGGTTGCCTTTTGTCGTGATTCTTCCTGCTTCCTGTGACCCTGGTGAGTAATTTATTTGTTAAACTGGTAGATGGTGGTCTGTGGAGGGTGTTGCAGGTCGGCTATGGCGGAATGGGAACGACGAAACGGTGTAGGGTGT
>PYAF01005535.1:91258-105708 GCA_007407185.1 Glycine tomentella
AATATAAATCAAAACACAAGATTTATACTGGTTCACCTCAAAACCTATGAGGCTACATCCAGTTTCTTCTACTCAACTCTAGAGTAGAGTTCCACTATTGCAAATATTGTTCTTACAAGTATTTACAAGCTTCTCTTCATCAACCCTAGATGAAGTTCAGAGATCTAAAACCCTATTAGATCCTTAGAAGCCACACCCATACTGAGAACATTACTCAGCTGTCCTTGGAGAAACCCTATCTCCACTTGAAAGAAAAATCACTTACAATAGAACCACAAATACAAAGATTCAACAGAAAACTTTTACACCCACAAAGAGTAAGGAAAAAATTCATCTGATGATCCAAGAATGAAATGCATATGAATAAAAATCTCAGGTTGAATGCAAACCAATTATACAGAACAACTTTCCTTAGCCTTTGTGAAAGAATAGCTTGCTTCACTAACACCTTAGTGACCCATGAATGAATCAATAGAAGCAAGACTCAATGAACCCAGGGGAATGCCTTTGTGAATCCTTAGAAAGCTCTAACAATGCTTAGAATTCGAAAATTTTAGTTCTTGTTGAATTTTTTTTAAATCATAGAAGGCATGGGTTCAATTTATACTAATTTTCGTAACTAATTTAATCGATTAAAAGCGCTCCTCAGGCTCTTGTAATTGATTAAAATGATCTTGGTGACTTCTTGTTTTCATGTAACGAGTTAAATAATCGATTAACCCGACACGTAATCGATTACATCAGACTAAGCAAGAATCCTGTTTTAGTAAAATAATCGATTACATTTCATGGTAATCGATTAAACCAGATAATGTAAAAAATCATGTATGTAATGTAATCGATTACAATTATTGGTAATCGATTAAGTCAGCGTGAATGCAAAACATGAAATGAACTAGGTAATCGATTACAAGAAGTGGTAATCGATTAATGCAGCGTGACTGTATTTTCCAAATAAGCATGTAATTGATTACAGCTACATGGTAATCGATTAAACCAGTCATAAAGCCAATATCAAAGCATGCTAAGATTCATATAATCGATTAATCCGATGGAGTAATTGATTAAAGTGTTCATGATGATTTTCCAGAATGCCTTATGAACAAAATAATCGATTCTTTCAATGCTTTAATTGATTAAACCAGACTTAGTCTATTTTTCAAAATACTTAGCTTTTTCTTTAAGTTCCAAATCAATTACTTAAAGTTCTATGATGTAATGCTTTAAGATGAGTATGAATGATATGTATGCACAGCTTGGATCATCAAAATGCTTTCAATCCTTTTACATTTAATCACACACTTCATTCTTCAAAGCTTGAACCATGTTGAAAGCCAAAACATCCAAGTCCTCTCATTGCTTGATTCTTCAAGTAATCTTCATACAGCTCCCCCTCAAATCAACACCACCAACCATGACTAGCAACCCCCAGCCATCACCAGCTCGACTCCGATGAAGGCGAACACTAATCTTCACTACCAGCAACTACAAATACACAACCAACAACTCTACAACCACCAAAATAAAGCAAAACAACACAATGACTTTGGACAAGTGAGCAATGATGCAAAATGAAGGCATGGAAGTTAAAGCTGCTGAGAAGGGTATTTTTGTCATTTAATAATTTTATATAATGTATTAGAAGAACATATAGTGTATGAAGCAAAACTCTGTCAGACTGAGCCGTTGTAAAGCCAGTTTCTATTTCCAAGCATTTTCTTCCTACACCAGTAGAATTTTTAATACACCAAGCAGTAAACGATTAATTTTCTAATATGACCCTTTTTAATAACCTTAAGTAGTATGGACTTACAGATTGCACAACCTCTTCTTATTCTTCTTCACTCAAATGCACTAGTATTTTTCTTCGTTCTCGCAGCGCGCACTAGTGTTCTTCTTCTTGTTCATTCTTGTTGTTGTTGTTCGTTGCTCCAAGTCCATTATGCAAGAAGGCAAGGAGTGTCTCGTTGTTCGTCATTGATTACTAGACGTTGTCATGAGTTTGCTGCATTTGTTATTTGTGTGCTATGGATTCGGAAATCCATAAGGATCATACAGATTGGGAAATTCGTATGAAGCATACAGACTTCATACGGATTGGCCAATCTGTAAGCTTCATACGGATTGGTCAATCCATCAAGTTCATATGGATTGGGCAATCCGTATGAGGTTTATGGATTGGACAATCCATATGTTTTGTTTTTTAAAAAATTTAAATGATTTATTTTAAATTATTTGATTATGTTATTAATATCCTAAATAAATTGATTACCACACGTGTTATATAAATTTTATGATAAAAGAAAATGTTGTTAAAAAAAATTAGAAATTAAACATTAATTATTAGTTAATAAATTAACACATGTGTTTTGTATTTTTTAAATTTGAATTTATAGTAGTAAATTTGTATTTTTTTTAATTTCATTTGATAATAATAATTTAGTACTATGTGTTTTTTTTTCAAAACAATATTTGTAACCCTCGGGGGTTGCTAGCACTCATCATGTTATTTGCCATGACACTGGACATCATTTATCGACGCTCTCACCCTCTTTCACCTATAAATTGGCACAGAGGCTGGGGGGCTTATGTTAGACTTTTGTCAAGTGTACCAATTGTCGTTGCAGGTTACAGAATTTATAAAAGATCGTCTCCACATGGACTTGAGCTACTCAATTAGTTTAAATAAAAGTAACAGTTTAATAGTTTATATACAACAAGTATAGTCAAAGTTTTTGATGGTTTTGCGGATATAACGAAAATAGTGCGCCGAGAAATTAAGGAAATAATGGAAACTAATAAAATGAAATTAATTAATTGAAGAGAACGTATGATTGGGTTTCATCATTCATACCCTCAGTATCCTATTAATATTATCATGTATAAATCATTTTCTATCATTACTGATGAACACATTAATTCTCCCCGAATTAATCCCTCGCATTTGAGAATCCTAAGGATATTTACCGAATATCAATCCCTTGCATATTAAGTAAATAACCCAGCATTACAATCATAATCGTGTGCTATTTGCAATCTAAATGTTATGCTCGCAACATAATGTAAATAGTAAAATCATTCATTTCAGATCCTAAGGGCATTTTCCAGTCAAGCTTAGAATCTATTTTCATGAAACTAGTGATCAAGTAGAATCAAGCATTAAGAACAAAATGAAATCACCAGAATGAGTGGAAAAGATTCATACATATTTAAAATATTAACAGAGATACATAAGGGTACAAAGATTACATCCAATCCTTAGGAGAAACTAATCGATCATGATGCAGAGCAAGAGATCAACAGAAAACATGACGAAGGTAGCGATCCTCGGCCCGTTCCTGCAGAGTTTTCACTCCTTTTCTCTCTTGTCTTACCTCTCTCTAAGGCTCCTAAGTGTTTCTCACGTTCTTCCCCCAAAAAACCATATATTTTCTTCACCATTTGCATGACTATTTATAGGAAATGGTGACCTGCTCGTGTCCACTCGCGCAGGCGAGTGGTTTGGCCCATTTTTATTCGCTTGGGCGAGTTAACTCTTAGTCCTGAAGAAAGCTACTCGCCCAGACGACTAAGTTACACACAAAATGCTTGTCTGGGCGAGTTAACTCTTAATGGTGAAGAAAGGTCATTGGCCCAAGTGAGTTCTAGGCGAATTGGCTTATAAAATCTTCCTAATTTGACATTTTTGCCCCTTTGTACTTGTCTTGCTTGCTTAGATGCTCTGGATACCATTGAAACTTATCAAAACACAAGATTTGAGTGGATGAATCTTACAAAGTGTGAGTAACCCTACATATTTACAAAATATAAAACAACTAGGTTTAGGACAAATTAATCAACAATTTTAGTAAAATCAAAAGATAAGTGACAATGTTATAATCTCAGAAATAACTAAAATATGACACTTATCAGCTTATGTATACATCTTTACACAACGTGACAGATACGCTCATACTCTTTTGATACATACTCAATCATTCTCTTATAATTGGTGTACTTACTTGAGCTCCAGAGTGTCTTTCCTTTGTTTTGCAGGTCCCTCCTCTAAACAAGGTTGACCCACCATCCGACGTGCAGAATTTGGGATCTACATTATCCACGCCTAACTCACACGTGAAATTTCCAGATTTTGGTAAGAACATTTGGCACCCACCATGGGGTCGTGATAAAACTTACCTTGTGGCCTCGCACCCAGAAAAGTTATCAGCACACATACATGGTCAGTACGCCGTGACACCCTTGTCGAACCATCTAACCCTCCGCAGACTACCATGACAAACGCCGACACTTGTCAACAACTCAAAAACCGCATGGCGGAGATGGAACAAATATATCAAGAAGAAATTAAAAGGTTGAAAGTTGATCGCGATCAGCAGGAAACCAGAGCAAGACATCCCGAGGGAGATGAATGCTCCCCTGTCACCAGAGAAGAATAGACGCAAGGAGAATCGCATCCTCGACCACATGTCAACCCTCCAGGTATTCGTAGTTCAACACAGGGCTACCAACTAGAGAGGCATAACACACGGTGCAATCCTCTTGTTGACCGCATCCGGGAAGTCGATGTCCCGTTCGGTTGGAAACCTCTACATTTAAAGAGGTATGATGGCACCACCGACCCCGATGAACACCTGGATGCCTTCCTATCACTGACAAATCTTTACACCAACAACGACGCCATATTATGTCGAGTGTTCCCTACCTCCTTGAAGGGGGCAGCTTTAGCATGGTATGGTAGCCTCCCGAAATGGTCCATTGACAGTTTCGACACTGTTGTCGAAAAATTCAACACACTATACGCGACCAGCTGAACTCATAGGCTGACTTTTTCTGCACTAGCGACGCTACGCAAAGCAGATGATGAACCTCTCTGCAGGTTCATGGAACGATTTGGGCAAGCTGAGACACAACAATGCCACAATGCATATGTTTGACTTTCTTGGCTGCGAGACATTTATCGTCTCAAATGTGAGTCAAGGCAATGGACTGTAGCAGCTAATGCATATTTTCTTCAAATTGTAGGTTAGGTTGCACACTCTTTGCTAACAAGAGTGCCACAAATATTAGTGTGGTATTCTTGGATGCATTTCGTGACCTCGAGTAGTCTTGAGGGTTTTCATGGGGAGTGGTTGCACTCGTTCACATGTATGATAATCTAGATAATGTGACTCATCACCACGACAAACATCTTGCAGGGCATATCACTATGTTGCAGGTAATTCTCTTGACATTTATCATTGTTATTTTGCTAATATTAATATGTGCTATTAACGTATGTTTTGTCATTGTTGTATTTGTAATTGTAGTGTTGGATCTACGAGTATTTCCCAAGTATTGGGAATGTCATTGCAAATTTGACGTCCAAGCCTAATTTGACCCTCAAAACGGCAGAATTGGTCCACACTCATCATTGACAAAATTGTAGCGCTTTTCCTTAGCTTTCTAGGGAATACTCATATGCTCCATTTGGAGTTTAGTAGAATCCTATAGGTTCTGCACAAGGAAGATAGGTCAAGTAAGCACAAAATCTGAAAATAAGCAACAATTATCAATTAAGCCCATATATTTGCCTAAAACCAAAAATGACTTAAAATGAGAAAATAAGAATCCAAGAGAAGTCAAATAAGCTAATAAGAATAGAAAAATACTATACTAAAAATGCTCAATCAAATTCCCCCACACTTTATCTTTTGCACTCATGGGCAAAACTTAAAGAAAGACTAAGAGAAAAACAATTAAACTAGAATAAACCACAAACTAAAAATAAAAAGGTATGAACATGGCACACACATTTTCCAATGGATCATAATAATGCACAAAAGTGAGAAAGATGGAAAATGGAAGAATGATATCAAGGTAACAAGCAATCCATGAACACATGATCACAAAGTGCAAAGTGAAAAAGTAGTCAAGTTAAAATTAAGAATGTACCAAGGTGATACAAATCTCTCAAAGAACAACACTTGACCTCATCAAATGTGTATGGGTTTGTGTTTACACTCAAACACCACATGTAACTAGCACTTTCAAATATTGACAAGACTCTAATTCACTCAACATGAAATACACATACATCACAAGATCAAAAGGACTTTTATTGGTTTGTAATGTATGGTTTGGGTAAAGGAAGATAAGAGAAAGATATTTAGGCTAAAACTAAGAGAAAAGGGGGGGCAACGAGGAGTAAGCTAACAAGTAAAAAGAGGGGTAGAAACAATGAAACAAGGTGGAGAACAACACAATTTAAATAAAAAGAACTTACAAGGATGAAAATGAACTACAACACACTTTTATTGCATTTTTTTCTTGTACTTCTTTTTATATTTTTTCTTTTTTCTTTTTATTTTTTAACTTTTGCTTTTTATGCTCTTTCTTTTCTTTTCTTTTTCTTTTCTTCCAAATCAAAATAAAATACAAATCCCCCACACTTGTTTGAAACTCACTCCCAAAACAATTTCAAGGCCCATTTTCTCTCTAAAGTTAGGATAACCTGGTTTTCCACTTTTTGGCTTGTAATGAGCTACACAAGAAAGAAAAGGTTAAAGGCTCAAAAAGGGTGACAATGGATATCAATGAAAGGTAGGTTTATTTGACTAGTGGCTAAAAGAAACAAGACCTAAATCATCTCAATCAATGCATATGCAAAAAGGAATGACAAGAGAGACAATACAAAACCTAGATAGTCTAGCACAAGGGTGAAATCACACATGAATGAAATAATGCGATTCATTCACAAATGCCCAAGAACTAATTCTATCACACATGATCCACCTTAAAATTTATTTTCCAAGCCTACTTATCACTTCAACAATTGCAACAATGATTCACATCAAGTATGAAACCTCTCAATCCAATAAAAATTGGTACATTTCTCATAATTTATACAAGTTAGAAATCCTATAAAAAAACATGAAAAAGTGCCTAAATTCAACAAAAATAGAAAACAACTACTGCAAAATCTCTTATTTATTTTTTATTTTCTGTATGTAAACATAAAATAATAAAACAAAACAAATATAGCAAAATAAAAACAGAAAACAGACAGAAACAAAAAACAAGTAAAACTAGTAAAATCCTTCCCCCCACACTTAAAGTCCACGTTGTCCTCAATGTAAGCATGCAATGAAATGCAACCAAAGGGACAACATAGAAAAGAAGGGAAAAGGAAACTCCTCGAATGTCATTTAAGGCACATCATCACATAAAGTTGTTGGATATAGGGGGAGTAGCAAGAAGATGAAGCTAAAAAAGAAGCTTGTGCCTTAGAAGAAAGTTTTGAACTTTTCACATGCCAAGGAATTTGTAATTTGTTCAAGTGTATGAGAGGCTAATCTTTATGATCCTTGCATTGTATGTACATGTCATTAACTTGCATACATGATTTCATTAAAAGCATTAAAGCTATTCATAATTTCAAAAGAAATGAAATTCTCATGGTTAAGTTTTTGAAAAAATGAAATCTTACTGCTTTAATCGATTACATAATATATTAATCGATTACAAGCCTTTGTTTTGATTCTGGAAAAGCCATGAAGAACAATTTAATCGATTACAGCCTTCTCGTAATCGATTACATAGAAGAAAAAGAAAATCATGTCTTCCTGTTTTAATCGATTACCATAATACCGTAATCGATTACTGAAGTTCAATTTTTTATGTGCCTGACTGACTTAATCGATTAACACATTTTGTAATCGATTACATAAGCATATTCTAGAAATCATGTTCATCTGCTTTAATCGATTACCACAAATAGTAACCGATTACATAAGCTTGTTTTATAACTTGTCCTGTATGCTTTAATCGATTACAACTCGGATTAATCTATTACTTTGTTCATTATAAAACCTAGAATAAGCTATGAACATTTTAATCGCTTATATGGCACTTTAATTGATTACATATGCTATTTTAATCGATTACTAGGAGTTTTAATCGATTACATTCTGTTACAAAAATCTGTGATAAATAGAGTGAAGGCTTGTCTGATTTTTTAACTTGAATACTTCGAATTATCTGAGCATATACAAGCCTTCTCAAAGTTAGAAAGTAATTTTTTGAGTTAACAAAGCTCTTGCCCCACTCTTTAATCTTCATGGTGTATTGAAAGATTTTTTGGGCAAGATTTTCAAAGAAGCTTTTGGAGAGAAAGTTCTAAAATTGATTTCTTCATTTCAACTCTGATTGGTAAATCATATTCATTCATATTCATTGGATCATCAAGTTGTCTCTCTCCATTAATTCTTGTTGTAAATTCATTTTTTGAATTCTTAGTTGTTTGTAACTATTATAGAGGGTTCTTGAGGCTTTTTTCTAGAGTAGGATTCTTTAGAGGGAAAAAGTAGAGAAGGGTTTTCTATGTCATGATCACTAGGAGTCTAATAGTATTTTAGATTTCTATTCTTTATCTAGGCTTGATAAAGGGTGATTTTCTAAAGCTGTAAGAACTAAAAATTGATAATAGTGAAACTCTAATCTAGTGTTGATTAAAAGAAACTGGATGTAGCTTCTCTTGAAAAGTGAGCCAGTATAAATTCTTGTGTTGGTTTTCTATTCCTTAATCTCTTCTTGTTATCTTGATCATTAGTTCTTGGTGTTATTCTCATTACTCAACAAGTTCTGTTTTAAGCAATGGATTTCTTAGGCTGAGTGGTTTGATTGATTTGAAGCAATCTTGTTTCAATTGTGATTAAGATCCTTTAACTCTAATTTTACAAATAAATTTTAAAAGACCAAATTTAAACCAATTCACCCCCTTTTGGATATTGTGGGTATTCCTATTGTTTTCAAAAGTTGGTAAGACCAAAAGAGAGGTCTACCATAAGCTCTTCCGCCACTTGAGGGCTTTCATGAAATAGCTTGAGTTGGTGACCATTCACTTTGAAGACCTTGCCAGTAACTTCATTTTGAATGTGAATTGCACCATGGGGAAAAACATTAGTAATAACAAAAGGTCCATCCCATCTAGATCGAAATTTACTGGAAATAAGCTTGAGGCGAGAGTTAAACAATAGCAATTTTTGGCCAATATGGAACTCCTACCTAAGAATCCTAGAGTCATGAAACCTCTTCACTTTCTCTATGCACAACCCCATACTTATGGAACGGGGATGTTAATGATCTGTTACAGAAATGGCTCCCTTGGTCACTAATAATGACTCTAGGCACACCAAACCTACAAAAAAATTTTAGATCTCACAAAATCCACAACAACTTTAGAATCATTAGTTCTGGTGGCCTTAGCTTCAACCCATATAGAAATGCAATCAACAACAAGCAAAATATATGAAAAACCATGAGAAACAGGAAATGGACCCATAAAATCAATACCCATACATAAAAAATCTCACAAAAGATAATGGGCTACTGAGGCATCTTATGCCTATGTGTAACATTGCTCACAAGTGGTGGAAAAGTGATGAGCATCTCTAAACATGGTGGGCCAATAGAACCCACAGTCCAATACTCTCCTAGCGGTCTGCTGAGGAGCAAAATAACCGCTGGTAGGTGTGCCATGACAAAACTGAAGAATAGATTGAATCTCATGATCTGGTATACACTTGTGGATCACTTGGTCACTACCAAGCCTCTACAAATTAGGGTTATCCCACACATACTATTTAGCACCACTCTTAAGTTTATCTATTTGAGACCTAGATGCATGAGGTGGAATAAGAAATGCAACAATGAAATTCACAATGTCAGCAAAACCAAGGTGTAACATGTGAGGAATGCAAATGAATCAAATGCTCATAAGGGAAATTATCCCTAATAGGAAACGACTCAACAGATCCCTCAATCCTGCTCAAATGATCAGCAACCAAGTTTTTTACACCACTCCCGTCCTTAATCTCAATATCAAACTCTTGAAGAATCACCAACTTGATCAATCTAGGTATAGCATCAGGCTTCTTCAACAGGTACTTCAAAGTTGCAAGGTCAGTAAAGATAGTGATATGGGAGCAAATTAAATAAGATATGAATTTATCTAAAGCAAAAAGAATAGCCAAAAGCTCTTTCTCAGTGGTGGTGTAGTTAACTTGGGCTGCATCTAAAGTGCGTGAAGCATAAGCAATGACATATGATTGTTTATCAACTCTCTATGACAACACAACCCCAAGCGCATAGTTAGAGGCATCACACATGAGCTCAAAAGGAAGATCCCAATCTGGTGGCTGCATGATGGGAGAGGTAGTAAGCTTCTTCCGCAACTCCTCAAATGCCTCTTTGCAAGACTAGTCAATCACAAAGTCTACGTCCTTTTGGAGAATCTTGGACAATGACAGTGCAATCTTGTTGAAATCCTGGATGAATCTCCTATAAAAACCTACATGTCCAAGAAAAGAAAGCACTTCCCGCACAGAAATGGGGTAAGGTAGAGAAGTAATAACATTAATCTTGGCATTATCAACCTCAATACCTCTACTAGAGACCAAATGCCCCAAGACTATACCCTCATGTACCATAAAAAGACATTTCTCAAAGGTAAGAACAAGATTAGCCCCAATGTATCGGTCAAGAACTCTAGAGAGGCTATCCAAACATGCATCAAAAGAGAAACTATAAACTGTGAAATCATCCATAAACACCTCCATGCAACTCTCTAATAAATCAGAAAAGATACTCACCATGCACCTCTGATAGGTTCCAAGAGTGTTGCATAGGCCAAAGGGTATCCTGGTGTAGCCAAATGTGTCAAATGGACATGTGAATGTGGTCTTGTGTTGGTCCTCTGGTACAATATGAATCTGCATGTAACATGAAAAACCATCAAGAAAGTAATAATGTGATTTAAATGCCAACCTCTCCAGAACCTGGTCAACGAATGGGAGAGAGAAATGGTCCTTGCGAGTTGCCTGGTTAAGTTTCTTATAGTCAATGCAAACTCTCCAACAGTTGGCTACTCTAATCGGAATCAACTCATTATCTTGGTTTCTCATAATAGTGATGCCCGACTTCTTAGGGACCACTTGGACAGGTGAAACCCATGTGCTGTCTGAAATGAGATAGATGATCCCTACAGCTAGTAGCTTCATCACCTCTTTCTTCACCACATCAAGAATGATGGCATTCATCCTCCTCTATGACTGCCTTACCGGCCTAGAATCATCCTCCAGGAGTATTCGATGCATGCATATAGAAGGATTTATTCCGGGAAGGTTAGCAAGCGTCCATCCAATAGCCTTTTTGTGACCTCTCTGAACATGCAACAACTTTTCTTCATGCTCAAGTGACAGACTGCTAGATATTATGACTGGAAGCTTTTGAGCATCATCTAAATAGAAATATTTAAGGTGCTCAGGTAGTGGCTTCAGCTCCAAGGAAGGTGGTTGAATGGTGGATGTCAAGGGAAGGTTGGTGGTTGATGGAAGGGAATAGGAGAATCAACACCTGCACTTGTACCTACAACACAATTATAGTGAAGTGCAGAGGAATCTTCACACAAATACTACACATAACAACAAAATCATCACAGATACAATTAAAAGAACTAAGATCAAAATCAGAAAAGTCAGAAAATTCAGAAAGTAATTTTTTTACAAATATATACACTATCGATTGCAACATCAATGATATCTACAAGGAAGACAGAATGCTCCTCTGCAAGATATCTAATGGCCTAAAAATGTTGAAATGGGCAACATCATCACCAAATTCCATGGAAAGAGTTCCTTCATGCACATCAATGTGGAACCATGGCTTGAAGACTCATTCTCCATAACCAAAATGTAAAAATTGTTGAATATAGGGGGAGAATCATGAAGAGTGAAAGACCTTGATTCAAGAATGTGTTTTGAGCTTTCAACATGCTTGAAGTGCCTTGAAGTTTAGTATATGATTCAAGTGTAAGAGAAAGACAATCTGATTTATCCATGAATTCATTCATTCATACATTAATAAGCTTAAATGATTTTTACTAAAACATCAAAGCTTTTATCTTTTGGTTAAGGTTTTAATCTAATTAAAAGGTTTCTGGAAAAATGAATTTTCTACTGTTTTAATCGATTACCTAAGTAATATAGTCGATTATTTTGTTCTTATTCAATCTGGAAAAATCTTCATAAACAATTTAATCGATTACCTATCGGATTAATCGATTATTTGGCCTTTGTTGAAACTGAAACTGCTTTGTTAAATGTTTTAATCGATTACCATCATTTGTAATCGATTACATAGTTGAAATCAGTTTTAAGGCTTCCTGGGTTAATCGATTACCATCATTTGTAATCAATTATATAGTTGAAAACATTTTTTAAGGTTTGTTGGTTTAATTGATTACCATTATTCATAATTGATTACACAGTTTATTTTGTGAAAGTGAACTTGCTGGTTTAATCGATTACAACTCGGGATAATCAATTATTTTGCTCGTTGCTGAAACCCAGAAACCTTCTTGAACAGATTAATTGATTAAGTGATAATTTAATCAATTACTAAAGCGTTTTAATCGATTATCTGACCCGTTTAATCGATTATAGTTAGTTATAAAAATCTATTATAAATAGTTTTGAAGGCTTGACTTGTTTAAAAACGTGATCATTCGTATTTCTGAGGATATACAAGCTTTCTAAACTCTCTAAAAGCTATTCTATGTGTTCTATTACTTCTTGCTTCTTTCAAAACATTCATGGGTCTTTGAATGATTCTTGAGCAAGAAACTTTTCAAGGTTAAGGAAAAACATATGTTGATGTCATTTTTGCTATTCAACCTGATTTGGTAACTCATGTGCATTACATTCACTGGATCATCAGGTTGTCTCTCTCCTTAATCTTTGTGCATAAATTCGTATTTGAATTTCTGTTGTAAATTGCTATTGTAAGTGGGTTCTTTTTGCTTGGGTCTAGAGAAGGGTTCTCTAGTTAATGAACAGAGTAGTGTTCTCTGGTTCTTGCTCCTTAGAATTCTAATAGGGTTTTAGTTTTCTATTCTTTATCTAGGGTTGATAAAGGGGAGGTTTTTAGCTTGTACGAACAAGATTTATAATAGTGGAACTCTAATCTGGTGTTGATTAGAAGAAATTGCATGTAGCTTCAGTTGTGAAGTGAACCAGTATAAATTGCTTGTGTGTTGTTTCTTAATCTCTATTATTCTTATTGTTCATTGATTCTTTGATTCATATTCATTGTTCAACAAGTTCTGTTTTAAGCAAATTGATTCCAAGGGGTTGATTTATTTGATTGAGTAAAAATATTTCTTGGTTTTGAAAGTGATAAAGATCCTTAAACTCTGATTTGAATTAAATTTTAAAATACCAAGGTTTAACCAATTCACCCCCCCTCTTGGTTATTGTGAGTATTCCCTTTATTTTCAATTGGCATCAAGAGCTAGTTCTTGAGAGTTATTCAAGTTCACTATCTTTTCTTCAAAAAGAAAAATGAATACCTCACAAAAAACCTTCAAAGAAGGTGCTTGTTGCGAACACGACAAGTGCACCGCTCGTTTCAAGTAATAAAGTGGGTAAGTAGAGTATCGTTCTCCACAGGGATTGGGGTGAAATTCACAGTAATATTCAGTCAATGCAATTGGAAAATAAAAAGAAATTATTTGTAAAGAATTGTTGTGTGTTGAATGTTTGAAAGTAAAAACAGACTATAAAGGAAATGCAGTAAATAAATTGGAGTGTTACCAATGGAAGAAACAATTATGGTCAGGCACAATCCCCTTTGATTCCTACCTCTTTCACTTAACTGATTACAACATTTGCTTACTTAAATGATATATCTTTCCTATTTTCGTAAATCCTAATTTCTTAGCAATTTAGCCCTTTAACAAGAATCCTAATTCCTTAGTGATTCCTATCAAGCATATAAAAGACTATAACACAGTTTGTTTATTTCTGATTGTTCAGAGAATAAATCTTTCCTACTCTAGTTAATCCCTAATTCCTTAGTGAATTAACCCTCTAACCTGAATCGAAGACCTAATTCCTTAGTGAAGTCTATCAAGTTAAGCATTTAAAAGACTATATTATAAGGTTCTGCAGCCACGCATCCCTATCCCTAGGTAATGAATAACTGTTATTTTACTAAGGTTAGAAATTAGAACCCCAACATCCCCATTGCGAATCCTAACTCTAAATACCTAAATAGAATGGCCAATTCCAAATAAGAATAAAACAGTGAAGAATAGAGTAAAACAAAACAATCAAGAAATTCTCATTCAATACCAGTTAAGTTACAGAGGAGTTCACATCAGTTCATGGCCTTCCCACAATACAAAGTTTAGCCCAACATAGCCCTCAAGAATACCAAAACTGTTGAATAATTCATGATTTTGCTGTAACCCTAGCCTTGCTTCTTGAAATCCAGAGGTTTAGAATGATGAAATATGAGTTTCTCTGGATGATAGATGATATTCCCCAGTCCTTCATTCAGTCCCCAGAAGCCTTCTTTTATAGAATGATTTAATTAAAGTAATAAAGCCTTTTTCTGTGCCAAATCTCGCAACA
>PYAF01005535.1:115493-126722 GCA_007407185.1 Glycine tomentella
CGCGGGATCTTGAACTCAGTTTTTTTCTTTCTTTTTGCTTAATCCTCCTCTTTTTGTCCTGAAATTGCACATATGGTAATGAAATGAGATTAAATCAAACTTAATACTAAACTAACCTATTCTAATCTATTTTCTTAATCATTTAACTAAATTATAACCTAAAACTAGCCTAAAACTAAGATGTGTTTGCAACACATCAGTACTTCTCTAAATCGTCCTCCGATGTTTGAAGGGGAGCACTTTAGCTTTTGGAAAAATAGAATGAAAATCTTTATTCAATCAAATGACCCAGGTGCTTGGAATACTATAGAAAAGGGTCCTTTGATTCCCATTAAAACTGTTGGCAATGAGATGATTCCTAAAGAATGGGATGAAATGACAGATGTTGGAAAGAGAGTTGTCCAATATGATTTCAAAGCAAAAAATATGATTACCTCTGCAATTTCTTCTGATTAATTTTTCAGAACAGTGAGATGCACAAGTGCCAAAGAAATGTGGGAGATGCTAGAAATAACTCATGAAGGCACTGAAGAAGTTAGAAGATCAAGAAAACATGCCTTGATCCATGAGTATGAGATGTTCAAGATGAACACCAAAGAAAGCATTTCTCAGCTACAAACTAGATTCACTCATATAGTCAATCACCTTTTGGGTCTTGGGAAGATCTTTGATGCTGAAGAGCTAAACATCAAGATCTTAAAGTGTCTCACAAGACCTTGGCAACCAAAGGTGACAGTAATCAAGGAATCAAAAGATTTATCCATGATGTCCATGGATGCACTATTTGGTAATTTACTTGAATATGAGCTTGAAATGTCTCAACTAACTTGTGCTGAAGATGCAGAAAATAAAAATAAGTATTGCATTAAAAGCTGCATCATCAAAGTCTGAAGAAGTGGAAGAATCAAGTGAAGAGGATGAAGATGACAACATGAACTTGATTGTAAAGAAGTTTAGCAAGTTCTTGAGGAAAAACAAGAACAAAAGGTTTAACAAGAACAGCAACATCAACAACAAAATGATTGACAACACTTTTACTTGTTTTGAATGTGGAAAACCTGGCCACATCAAATCAGAATGTTTAATCTTTTTGAAAAAGCAACAAGGTGACAACAAGACGAGGAAGGAAGGAAAATCCAAAAGAGCCTACATAACTTGGGAAGATAATGAGTCAACAACTTCAGAATCTTCAACTGAAAATGACAAAGCTAACATGTGTCTCACTTTCACAATCAATGAAGAAGATGATGATCTATCAATTGATGGAAATGAGGTAAATTCTGAACTTGAACAAGCTATTAATGTTTTCCAAGAAATGCATGAAGAAGACCAAAAGCTTGCAAAATTTAATGACAAGCTTAAAGGAGATCTTAGATGGCATGTTGCAAAGATTACTGAATTGCAAACAAATATTTGCAACTTGAAAAAAGAGAATGAAAAACTTGTTTCAAGTTACAAATTAAATGAATGTGTATCTGCTTCTTCTTCTACTAATGTCAACAAATACAAGTTATTGCAAAAGGATTTTGATGATTACAAAAGAAGTCAAGGAGAAAAATACATGCTACTTTTATCCGAGAATAGTGATTTAGTTGATCTTTTGAGAAAGTTATACAAAGGGAAATGCAACTTGGCTGAAATGTTCAGTTGCAAAGGTATGCTGGAGATACTTCTGGTTTGGGGTACAAAAAGGGCTCAAAATACTCTGAAAAACTGTATTTGTGCCTCCAAAACAGAAGAATCAAAAGAAGTTCATAAACTCAAAGATCAATCAAAATGTTTTCTTGAGAAAATCATCAAAATCTGTAACTTGCAACTATTGTATAGAAAAAGGACATACATCTTACAAATGCTATGCTAGGAGATTCTATGTGCCTAATGGAGATTGCATTTGGGTTCAAAAGAAAAAGAAAGCAACTAACCCTTACGGACCCAATCTCAATTGGGTACCTTCCTTTATAAACTGATTTGATTTTTGCAGGTATGTCTAAGAGCTAGATCCTCATTATGGTACCTTGATAGTGGATGCTCTAGACATATGACGGGTGACATATTCATGCTTACAAATCTAACTCTTAAAGATGGAGGATTTGTCACTTGTGGAGACAATAACAAAGGAAAGATCATTGGAGAAGGCAACATAGGAGATATTTTCAAAACCAAAATCAGAAATGTTATTTCTGTAGAAGGGTTAAAGCATAATCTCTTAAGTATAAGCCAACTCTGTCATAAAGGATCCAAAGTCTCATTCAATGAAAATTGCTGCATGATTTGTGATGGACAAAGTGGTGAAGTAATTCACATAGGTAAAAGAAAAGGTAACATTTACTTACTTTCAATTGATCATGCATTCTTTCACAACACTTCTTGTCTAATAAGCAAGATTGATGAATCTTGGCTGTGGCATAGAAGGGCAAGTCATATAAATGTGCATCATATGAACAAGCTAATTAAAAAGGATTTAGTAATTGGTTTACCCAAACTCAAGTTTGAAAAGGTCAAACTATGTGATGCTTGTCAAAAGGGGAAACAAACCAAAAATTCCTTTCAAAGTAAAAACATTGTTTCTACTTCTAGACCCCTTGAATTACTTCAGATTGACTTGTTTGGTCTTTCAAGAACTATGAGTTTAGGAGGCAACCATTATGGGCTTGTCATTGTGGATGATTACTCTAGATTTACTTGGACTCTGTTTTTGAAATCTAAAAGTGATGCTTTTCAATCTTTTAGAAAAATGGCCAAGCTTACTCAAAAATGAAAAAGGTTGCAAATTTATCTTAATAAGAAGTGATCATGGTGGAGAATTCCAAAATGAACATTTTGAAAAATTCTGTGAAGAAAATGGAATTAACCACAATTTTTCAGCTCCAAGAACACCTCAACAAAATGGTGTTGTGGAGAGGAGAAATAGATCTCTTGAAGAAAGAGCTAGAACTCTTCTTAATTAGACAAATTTGCCAAAATATTTTTGGGTTGATGCTGTAAGTATAGTTTGCTACACTTTGAATAGATTACTTATAAGGTAGAAAACCAAACACTTCTCATTTGAGAGCTTTTGGCTGTAAGTGTTTTGTATTAAACAATGACAAAGAATCACTTGGAAAATTTTATGCTAAAGCTGATGAAACAATTTTCCTTGGATATTCATTACATAGTAAAGCATATAGAGTTTAACAATGTGCATGGAAGAATCTGTACATGTGATTTGTGATGAGTCTAATCCCTCAAAAGAGGAAAAGAAGTGTGATGTAGATGCAGATCCTATGGAAGAATTTATTCAGCTTAATGATTCCATACATAATGAGAAAGAAGAACCAAGTGCTGAAATGAAACCATCAACACCTATCCAAGAGCCAAAAGATTGGAGATCAACAAGAGATCTCTCACTTGATAACATCATAGGTGATGTTTCAAAGGGAGTATCTACTAGATCTTCATTAAGAAATCTATGTTGTAATGTGGCTTTTGTTTCTCAAATTGAACCTAAGAATATTGATCAAGCTTTAAATTATGAACATTGGATGCATGCCATGCATGATGAGTTAGATCAGTTCAAGAGAAATGAAGTTTGGAAACTTGTTCCTAGACCATCCTCTCTCAAACCTATTGGCACAAAATGGGTTTTTAGAAATAAACTTGATGAGAGTGGAATCATAGTCAGAAATAAAGCTAGATTGGTTGCAAAAGGTTACAACTAAGAAGAAGGCATTGACTATGAGGAAACTTATGCTCCAATTGCAAGATTGGAAGCCATTAGGTTATTACTTGCATATGCATATTTGATGGACTTTAAACTTTTTCAAATGGATGTAAAAAGTGCCTTTCTAAATGGATACATTGAGGAGGATATATATGTTGAACAACCTCCTGGTTTTACTAATTTTAAATATCCAAACTATGTCTTTAAACTTAAAAAGGCCCTTTATGGTTTAAAACAAGCCCCTAGATATTGGTATGAAAGGTTAAGCAAATTTTTGCTTGAACAATCTTTCACAAGAGGTCATGTGGACAAAACCTTGTTCATCAAAAGACATAAGAATGATATCTTATTGGTTCAAGTATATGTTGATGATATTATTTTTGGTTCAGCTAACCATTTGCTATGCAAGGAATTTTCTACAGCTATGCAGAAAGAATTTGAGATGTCAATGATGGGAGAATTAACATTCTTTCTTGGACTTCAAGTGAAGCAAATGAAGAATGGGACATTTCTCAATAAATCCAAGTATTGCCTTGAAGTAATTAAAAAGTTTGAAATGGAGAAAAGTAAAGACGCTACAACTCCAATGGCAACATCAAGCTATCTTGATTCAGATGAAAAAGGAAAGAGGGTTGATGAGTCAAAATTTAGAGGGATGATTGGATCATTATTGTATTTGACAGCTAGTAGACCAGACATAATGCTAAGTGTGTGCTTGTGTGTAAGATAACAAGCAAATCCCAAGGAGTCACACCTAACAGCAGTAAAAAAAAATTAATCTCTTCACCTCCGACTGATTTACCTATGATCTTCGAAATCGTCCTTCCGAGGCGGAGCCAATTATAAGATTGCTACAGATTGGCAAGTCTCTCGCCAACTCAAATATCTCAAGGCAACACCAAAAGTTGGTCTTTGGTATCCTAAAGGTGCATCAATTAATGTTATTGGTTATTCTAATTCTGACTTTGCAGGATGCAAGTTAGATAGAAAAAGCACTAGTGGACCTTGTCATTTACTTGGAAGTTCACTAATCTCATGGCATTGCAAGAAACAATCTTGTGTTGCTTTGTCAACTGCTGAAGCTGAATATATCTCAGCTGGAAGTTGTTGTGCACAAAGTCTATGGTTGAAATACAAAGTTGTTGTGCTGAAGCTGAATATATTTCAGCTGGAAGCTGAATACAACTGCTGAAGCTGAATATTTCATACGTACACATCAATGATTTTGGAACCGTGAAGGACAATTCCGCCTATTGTGACCAACCACCTTACAATAACCACATTTTGTTCGATTGCTCGATCTTTCCCGCGAATCCGTTTTATTACGAATGCGTGTAGACTTAGGCCGTCCTCTTGTGCATCTTAGCAAAACATCTGGGATGATCGTGGCTGTCCAATTGGTGGTATGAAGTCCTTATTTCCAATTGGATACCACAGGGCTGAATACACTTGAGATTGATACGCGATACTATACATAGGGTCTATATATTGAGTGGCATCGACGTGTATAGACCGACAAGTTGCAACCACATGACTACAAGGGAACCTCATTGTAGTGAACTCACCACACTGACATTTTCTTTTCGATAACGACACCAACCATTTCTTCCCTCCCTGATGAGTACGTATGTTGTACGACTTTTGCACCTCAAATCTTGTATACAGTGCATCGTAAGCAGTTACTGAATTTGTCGTGGATTTATCTATCCTCGTCAAATTTTTTGCCACGCTACTTTGGCGAATTGATTACCTCTCGCCAACTCTTCACGGGCCTCCTGACGATGTTGCAAAAAATATGAAACTAGTTGAGCGTATGTGAACTGGACAAGTGACATGATAGAAAGGTTTATGGCGCCTTTAAGTACCTTGTTGAAAACCTTAGATAGATTAGTTGTCATATGACCAAACCTTCATCCCTCCTCATCATTAGCTAGACTCCACTTCTCCTTTGGGATTCGATCAATCCACGCAGCTATTTGAGGACTTGATTCTTTAAATTGGTCTAAACCGGCAACAAATTCTAACCGGGAAGTTGTGTAACCTACATATACAAAGAATACATAAATATCAGGCAATACTGAGGTTGTGGATCATGTGCATGTATGATATTGCTTACCTAACTTCTTCAATTGTTTCTTCAACATCGTATTCTTGAACTTGTGATTGAAATTGCTCGCCAAAGTGTTCTTTCATGACATGCCCAAAGGTATACCTATGTGTCTCCATGTTTCAGGCAGACGAGGTATACAATCAAACCATGTCTTCTAGAACATAGTCTAGGTGAAAACTTCTGGTCTAAGGAAAGACACACCCAAATAAGAAGAGACTACTCTAATGATACTATCTGTGAGATTTCCTCATAGAGTTTCTTTGTGGGTCCGTTCAGTGCGAGCTATACCCTTATAGGTCCACCCACGACTTTAGCTAAGACATCTCCATGTCTATAGCTTATGAGGTCTTTACCTTGTATCTGTATACAAGTAGTTAAGCCGTGCTAGTCTTACCCGAAATCACTGATCCCCATTCTCAGTGTCTCTAGACTAGGAACTTAAAATTTAGGAGTAGACATCTGGTATCCTTGAATCCTCATGATCGTGATCCCATCACTGATACTCAATAGATACCTATTCTATTCCAAGTATATTAATAATAATATCGAGACAGAATATGAAACAAGATAAAGAGCGCTTATAATTTATTCATGACAATATGAAAAGTACATGTACGTCCTAATCTAATGAAAATATTGTCTCTAGGACATCCATATACTAACACCAGCCCTATAAGAGTGCAAGGGTTAGTCATCCACCCTGAGAGGTACAGATTGTGATTGAGAATCAAGAAATCTTTGAGGATGATGAAGCTACTTCCTACACTGAAGAGGTCAAGGATGTTGACTCCTCAGAATGGCAAGAAGCCATGGAGTCTGAGATAGATTTGATGCATCATAACAAAGTATGGACCTTGGTTCCACCACCTGAGGAAATAGTTCCAATTGGGTACAAGTGGGTCTTCAAGAGGAAGACTGATGCTGATGGCAACATCCATACCTATAAATCTAGGTTGGTAGCAAAGGGTTACCGTCAAAGGCAAGGAATTGACTTTGAGGAAACCTTATCGCTCGTTGCCATGATCAAATCTATTAGGATCATGCTAGCTATAGTTACATATCATGATTATGAAGATTGGAAAATGGATGTCATAACCACCTTCTTGAATGGGTTCTTGAAGGAGGAAGTGTATATGACACAACCTGAAGGATTTGAGTCCAAAGGCCAAGAACATATGGTATGCAAACTTCTGAAGTCAACTTATGGGCTTAACCAAGCTTTCAAGAGATTGAATCTTCGTTTTGATGAAGTTGTTAAAGGTAAAAACGTTATCAAGAATGAAGATGAACCATGTGTTTACAAAAATGTTAGTGGGAGAGCTATTTTTTTCCTTGTGCTATATGTAGATGACATATTGCTCATTGGAAATGACATTCCCATGTTGCAATCCATGAAGATTTGGTTATCAGAGAACTTCACCATGAATGATATGGGAGAGGCAGCCTATCTACTGGGTATCAAGATCTATAGAGATAGATCAATTGCTGGGATTATCTAAAAAACAATGAATACACTTAATTACCAAAAGGGGGGTGAATTTTAATAACCTTCACCTTTTTAAAATTCTTTATAAAATCGGAGTTTAGGATCTTAATCACTTTTAAAACCAACACAACTTTAATCACAAAACCAGCACTTGTTGAGTAATGAAGAAATCACAACAACTAAGAGATCAAGACAGCAAGAAGAGATAGAACAATAGAAATTAACACAAGCACATATACTGGTTCACTTCTCAAGAGAAACTACATCCAGTTCTTCTAATCAAACTATATTAGAGTTCCACTAATTCAAAAGTATTATTTAAAAGCAATTACAAGTGATTTTCTCTATAAACCCTAGATAAAGAATCAGAGTTCTAATACCCCATTAGAAATCAAATCACCAAGATCCTGAGAACCCTACTCAGATCTTTACCCCTAGAGAACATTACTCTAGAAAGTTTGAAAGAAACTCTTTGAACTTATCCTTACAAAAGTATTTTGAAACTCAAAACAATCTACAAGAAAGTTTAAGAGAGACACAACCTGTGATCCTCAATGGATGGATGAATGAATGCACGAATGATTTTACCAATCAACACCAGGTTGTATGAATATCAAAGCTCAGAATCAACTCTCTTGAAAAAACTTTTATTGACTCATCTTCAAGTATGAAACAAAATGATATTTTAATCTCAAGCAAGAAATCTAACACTCAAAAAATTGTTTCTTGGACAATGAGAACTTTTGCTTGTGTTGGCGTTTCGTAATCTAAAGTATATGAAGAAATGTAATCAATATATAAATCGCAAACCCAAGCAGCTTTATATAGAAAACAGTTTTAACATACAACAATTGATTATTACCCAAGTGTAATAGATTATTTAACCAAGTAATTGATTAAAATGATATTGAGACAATCTGGAAATCTTTAACTAACAAAGTAATCGATTATTCCATGAAGTAATCAATTAAACTAGTCAGTCTCGTATATGCAATAAGCCTTGGTATTTGATTACAGATTGTTGTAATCAATTAAGGCAGTCATGTACAATTTCCAGAATAAGCCTATGTAATCGATTACAGATTGTGGTAATTGATTAAGGTAGTCATGTACAATTTGTAAAATATGGGAACACTTCACACTTAACCAAGAGGGGGGTGAATTGGTTAGTCTTGGTAATTCAAATCTTTTTGAGTAAAATCAGAGTTTTTGGCCATTTTGGATCTTTAACACAAATATAACCAAGAATCTTTATCCAAGATCAACCCAAGAGTTGTAATGCTTCAAGAATCAAATTGTAATTCAGAGTTCACAAAGAAAATAATCAAATATACAGAATATGAATGAACACTCAAGATTTATACTGGTTCACTTCAAACACTATGAAGCTACATTTAGTTTTCTTCTACTCAACACTAGAGTAGAGTTCCACTATTGCAAATAATATTCTTACAAGCAAATACAAGCTTCTCTTTATCAACCCTAGATAAAGTTCCGAAGTCTAAAACCCTATTAGACCCTTAGAAGCCACACCCACACTGAGAACACTACTCAGCTGTCTTTAGATAAACACTATCTCTAATCTTGCAAGAAACCCACTTACAATAGAACTTCAAAAACAAAGATTCAACAGAAAGTTTACAACCACAAAGAGTAAGGAAAGAATTCACCTGATGATCCAAGAATGATATGCATAAGGATGAAAATACCAGGTTGAATATAGAAACAATATGCAGAACAAGTCTTTCCTTAAACTTTGAGAAGAATTGTCTTGCTTCACTAAATCCTAATGACCCATATGAGAATCAATGGAAGCAAGAGCCTAAGAACCCAGAAGAAAGCCTTTGTGAATGCTTAGAAAGCTTTTAGAATGCTCAGTGTTCGAAAATTTAAGTTCTATTTTTCTCTTAATCAAAAAAGGCATGGGTTCTATTTATAATAAATTCTGTAACTGAAATAATCGATTAAAAATGCTCTAGTAATCAATTGTTTAGCATATGTAATCGATTACACACGCTCCTGTAATCAATTAAACCGTTCATAGCAAGATCTGGGTTACAGCAACGAGTCATTTAATCGATTATTCCGACGTGTAATCGATTACTCCAGAAGTCCTCTAAAGTCAGTTTTGCACTGAGTAATCAATTACAATAATCAGTAATCGATTAAAGCAGACTAAGTAAAAATATGTTTGAGTAATGTAATCGATTACAACAAATAGTAATCGATTAAGACAGACTAAGTGCAAAACATGAAATGAACTAAGTAATCGATTACAATGAATGGTAATCGATTAAGGCAGTGTGAGCACTTTTTCTAAGTATGAAGTGTAATCGATTACGGATTGGTGGTAATCGATTAAACCAGTCACTAAGGCAGATTATCAGTATGCTAAGATGAAATAATCGATTAAAGCAGACTAAGTAAAAATATGTTTGAGTAATGTAATCGATTACAACAAATAGTAATCGATTAAGACAGACTAAGTGCAAAACATGAAATGAACTAAGTAATCGATTACAATGAATGGTAATCGATTAAGGCAGTGTGAGCACTTTTTCTAAGTATGAAGTGTAATCGATTACGGATTGGTGGTAATCGATTAAACCAGTCACTAAGGCAGATTATCAGTATGCTAAGATGAAATAATCGATTAATTCGATGGTGTTAATCGATTAAATTGTTCTTGATATTTTTCCAAAAAGCTTGATGAACAAAATAATCGGTTCTTTGGGTATATTAATCGATTAAACCAGGTTAATGCTATTTTTAAAAATACTTAACTTCTTTAAAGATTCAAAACAATTACTTAATGCCTTTGTGATGTAATGCTTAAATGCATATGTATGATATGAATGCAGTGACTTGGATCATCAGAAAGCTTTCTTTCCTTTTACAATTAATCACAAGCTTCTCTTCAAGCCTTCAAGCATGTTGAAAGTCAAAACACTTCCAAGTCTTCAATTACTTCAATCTTCAAGTAGCTCCCCCTCAAATCAACAATCTCCCCCTTTTTGGCTTTAAACATGCCAAATTTGAAATTGAAAAGCATTGGGTCTTGTGATTAAATGGAGAGACTTCATCCCATATTTCTGAACTTCCCTAGCACCTGAAAAATTCAAATTCCTTTGCAAGAACAAGTGTTAAAGACATCTGTTTTTAACTTAGCATTCATTCCCAACATATATTTGTTCATTGCAATCAATTTAAGCTCTCAAATCCCCCTAACTTTTCCAAATTATGCAGTTCAATTTTCAGTTCAGAAAATGCACAAAAAACAGGGGCAAACAGAGTATGATGCAGAGTATGCTTGATTTCAATTATTCTCCCCCTATTTGGCTTTTTAAAGACAAAAATGTAAGGCACAGCGGATTTAAACATAAATAGAAGCATAATATTGCATTAATATGGAGTTAAGGAGTACATTTTTCATCAAGAAGAAAACTAAAAACAGAGGACACAGAAACATAAAAGCTAAGGTCTAAAGTTCTTCAGATTCTGCATCCATCCTTAGTGTAGCCTCTATGCCATCTAGCCTCTCATTAATATCCCTAAAAGAGCCTTGAACTTCTGCTTTAAATTTATGGTGTATTTGCAGAAGCCCATCCATCTTAGCCAACATCAGGGATTCAAACTGAGAATGAAGAGGCTATTGAGAAGTGGCTCCTTTACTTGCAGAATCACCAAAGAGCTCTTCAATATCAACAACAACATGTTCCTGTTGCTGAGGCATTTGTTGAGGTTGTCCACCCATAACCCAGCCATCAGGAGTTTTGTGAAGTCCAAGCTTGCTCAAGTGCTTCTCCTGAATAAGGCTGTTGGATGAATTAGTGTTGTCCACCACTTCATTAGAGACATCAATCCCAAAGTGATCAATGAATCTAGAGACAAGAACAGGATATGGGAAAGGATAGTTGACAAGTCTCTTGGCTT
>PYAF01005536.1:0-15160 GCA_007407185.1 Glycine tomentella
GCGCCAGACTCAAATCTTGCTTTCCTTCTTTTTCTGCTCTTTAAACTTCTCTTTATGCCTGAAAACACTCAATTGGTATTGAATAGGATTAAAAACAATAAAGTAACAAATTTACTTAATTCTAAACTAATTTCCTAAGTATTTAATTAAAATATAATCTAAAACTATCCTAAAATTAAGATGTGTTTGCAACACATCATGTAGGCACATCCAGAACTCAGCAAGAGTGAAAGGAAGAGACTATGTAGACTTCTAGACTGCAAAAAGCTGTCTATGGAAGTATGCATGCATGCAGCACATAATGAACTTCTTCCCCTAAGAGTTGTTGTGCAAGTTCTCTTCTTTGAGCAAGCAAGAGCAGCAGCTGGTGGCAAAGGGAGTGACATGCCAAGCAACATCAAGGCATTGCTCACTGCACATGGCATTGACCCTTCAGAGCACACAGCACCATTGAGCACCACAACTAGTATTCATGCTGATGACAATTGGAGTGTTTCTGGATTCAAGTCACCAAAGTCAACAACTAGGAACCCTACTCTCAGAATGAAGCTAGCTGAGGATGACTTGGATGAAAATGTTGTGCCCCGTGATGAGATTGCAAGAACTTCTAGGTTTAAGGGTATTCTTGGTCTTCCCACTCGGCCCAAAAAAATGTTTAGCAAGTTGTGGTCTACAAATAAAAGTGCAACTGAAAAGAATTGACTGAATTCTTTCTATTTTTCATGATGGGGATATGGGGAATTTAGAGGGTAACATATATCATATGTAAGTTGTAATGTAATGTAACATCTAGGGAAAAACAATGAATCCAAAAATGTGCATTGTTCATGTAACGTATATAATAATGAGAAATGAGATTTTTCAAAAGAGGGGAAATCTCTTTGGTAACAATCACATATGTGAAAAACTGAATGATGATCGAGGAAGAGGAACCTTAGGTGTAAGTGACAAATTGTAGGGTCAAAGGTAAGATCAGTACATTCAAACTGGAGTTTATTAAACAACATTTCAATACCAAGCCAGATTGTTTTCAACAGAAAGCCTACCACATTTTATTGTAAACATTAACTTATGCTTTCTCTATTCAAATGAAGAAATATCTACATGGCCAAAATGTCACTTTTATTCCATTAGCTCTGAAGCCATATTCAGGTACAACAACCCAGAAAATATATGGATACAAAATTATAAAATTTACCCAGAAAACCAAAAAAGTCAAATTTTGGAGTAATCTTACATGCTTCAGTGCCTCAGTAAGCCATATTTGCGCAGTTTGGTCCACATAACCATAGCCAAGTTTTGTGCCAATGGGATTCCAAGCCACGGGGTGCACCTATTGGAGAAAAAAACCAAAAAAAAAACCCATTTCAGAATTATAACAAACACACAACTGAGAAAGGGCTTAACTTTCACACAAACCCAAGCAATGAAGCACGAAAGTTTTGAGCTTTAATGGCGTTTACCATGAACGACAAAAGGGGCAAAATAGCTTCATGGATACTTAAAAAAACTTACACACGACAGGATGCAGAGCTTCCCCGGACCAAAGGCGGCTGATGCTAGAGCTGGAAAACGGCCCAAAGGCGCTGGACGAGGGTCACACGGTCAAACGTGACCTTCTCTGATGGTCGAGGCCACCACGAGGGACGCTGGTTCAAGGAGATTGGGTGGAGACAGTAGGAAAGGGAAGAGAGGGAAACTTCAGCATGCAGACGAGTTTAGGGCACGACAATGTCTAAGACATCCACAAAAACACAAAACGACGTCGTTTTATTTTTTTATTTTCCACATTTCTAAAGACGGTTATATACACACATCTTTGAAAACTCCAAAATAAGACGGTTAAACTAAAATCGTCGTCGTAAGCAACCATCCAAGACGGTTTCTCTATGAACCGACTTTGAAATTTTCATTTTAATTATGCAAATGCCACCGCCCCACATTCTACGACGGTTTCGCGACAACCGACTTCGTAATGCTGTCGTAAAATGGCCTTTTTGTAGTATTGAGTATTATTAAACACATGTTTATCCTCTTAAACATTACTAACTTGTTTTCTGAAGTTGTAAGAATGTTTAAGAATCCAAACCTCTTGGTTGACACAAACTTCAAATATACTATTAGAGAGCTATCTAGGAGCTAAGAGCAACAAATTTTATCTTGTTCTGCTCTGTGTAACCTCAACTTAATAAGTTGTAGATATTTTTCATCTCATCCTCTAAACTCTGCCGAAGGATTGAAGTATTCCATTCATGCTGAATTTTTTTTTTTGGTGAATCATGCTCAAATATTTGAAAGCAAATTTTGGCTCTCCATTTTGTTGTTATTGTCATACATTATTGAAATCTAAACTTTCTAACCTTATTTTAGCAAGGTAAGTCTCGAAACTCAAGTTTGGATCGTCTGATGTGGGAACCTTCAAACCGTTATGGAAACAAAATAATAGTAATTTATTTTGCAGCATGAAAAATTGTTTGTTGCTGGAATCACTAATCAAGCATGTTCAAATTAAAGATGCTTATAGGTGAAAAGTTGAAAGGGAAAAATTGAAAGGGATTTTGCACGAAAAGTTGAAAAATGGTAAATGAATTGCTACACTGTCAAATGATTATTTATACTGCATTACTTTTTTGTGAAGTTGAATTTTGATGCAAAGAAGAATGACTTGATTTAAGAATTGGAGTTTTGACCTTCTCGAGAATCTTGGAAGTTTGATCCTATTCTAAGCAATATTATCTCATTAGTCCCTTCATGTATGAGAATCAACTCAAAACATTTGAAAATGAAATCTCACCTTATCCACAGAAACAAGAGTTAGTCAAATTTAATCACCCGAGAAAGGCTATGCTATCATATGATACCTGCCTGCTTGCCACCTTAGATCGTACTTTAGTTGACCTTATCATAGGTGCAAGTGAAGTGCTGCTAATATCAGTTGAAAATGCCTATGTTCCGTCACATTCAGACCACAAACTCGGCCTAAATACTTTCTTGCTATATATTATGCTTCCTCAGCATTACAATCTCTAGTATTAAGATTAGAGAAACTAAAAAAGAATACAAATGAAATGCTAATTATACATAAAATATTCAGCCCTAAATAGGATGTGCATTCCAACAGAGAAAAATCGAAAGGAATCCCTTAGTGTGTTAATATAACATGAACATATCTATCAGGACAATCCTTGTATGCAATCCGGATTAAGGGAAAATTAGAGGTATATATAAGAATCCACAAGATACATAGGTTAATGTAATAATTTCCGTTAGTTAAAGTTGAGATAGATAGCCATCACTAGAATACCAAACAAGAAATTAGCATAATTGGATGCAACGACATTATAGTGCCAAACTAAATGGAAGTCCACTTCAACACCACCAAATATGCCATTTCATAATAATGAATTTAATTTTTCAATATAAAAACTAAATGCAAGACAATTTCCATAGTGGGTTTCAGTTTCTTACTTTCATGTGTGTCATTCATTCTCCAACAAGATCACCAACAATCTACATTGAATAATGAATTTAATTTTCAACGAAAAAACCATTTTCAAAACCTACATTCTTCCTCACCAAAATTGTTCCAACATACAATACTATATTATGACAATCCTATATCAATGTTGTGGTTGGAGTAAGGTATTCAGGCTCTTATACCTCTCAAAAAAATAATCATACATCACAAAGAAGAAAAAAATCTGACATCACCCAAACGATTACAATATGCCCTGGAAATTGAAATACACTAGTAGCAATAGAATAGAAAGAGGTAGAAGGATGTTGTTGACTCGGCTTTACATTTAGCATATGGTGTCTTGGGGGTTCTTCTGTTTTATGTAAGCATTTCATTTTTTTTGGCATTTTTTAATATAATTGTAATAAAATTGAATTTTCTTTCTTTCTTTCTTTATCTTCTGCATTACAACAAGTTGGAGTGAGTTTTATTCGAAGAATACTTTTATTAGACTTAGTTTCTTCATTATAGAAATGTGGGATCTGAATGATCAAAATAAACAAACTACTTTTTAAACTATTGGCTTCATCAAGTAAACTTTATGTTTGTGGCTTATAAGCATAGGTGCTGTGATGAATATGACACCTATGATAATGGATTATAAGCAAATTAATACCCTATAATTTTTAGTTTCTATTCTCTCCTTTTTTCTTCCTTTAACTAAACTCTGTAATTTCCACAATACTATTATGCAATCTGTCATAAGAATCTATCTATCAATCTAGTATTGTTGCCAACTATGTTGATTGACTTACTTTTGGCAATGTATGACAACAGTCAGAAGTTTCAGTTAGTATGCAGATTCATATAATCCATTTTTATATGTATATTTGTTGTCAAGTGTTGTACAAGTAGGAATACATGCAATGTATGTTGTGTTACAGGTTACTTATTTATTTTCTATGCGACTATGCCCAATGGCCTAAAGCATTATTTGTTTAATTTTCTCTCTATGTATTTGTACTAAATTCAATTAATTGCCCTTATTGCTTCTTTGTATATATTCTACTTGATGGATATGACTACATGCAGTAGGTTGGACACTCTCTAGCAGCATTTCCTAAACAAGTAAAATTAAGCATACCTTTCTTCATTCCAAACATCGGCAGCTTTGGTGCTATTACACAGGTGAGATTATCTAATTTTTCTTACCAGTCACTTCTGTATTGAATTTGCGACTACTGGTTGAAGCTATTATAATAACATGCTTATAGTATTTGGGATTATATTTGCTCGATCTTTTGCAGATATTTACAAGTATCTCATTTATTCAGATCATGTAAATATAATGAATCCATTTACCATTCACATAGTCATCAATAGTATCTTTTAACTGTGTGTCTATTCTATTCTATTGCTACTAAATATGAAAAATGTTGGTATATTATATACGTGGCCAAAGGCAAAATAACAATGAAAGAGGTAGAAGGATGTTGTTGCTTCATACCAGACAATCAATATGAGCACGAGAAGCTGTGAGGTCGTCAACAGTGGTGCGTGATAGTGGTGCGGGAGTAGTGGTGCTTGACGGCAGTGTGGGATGGCGGGTACGAGACAGCGGTGCCGCTGGTGCGTGAGTGGTGTTAGAGAGAGAAAGAGAAATCACAACTGAGCAGTAAGTGGCTTAGGGTTTCCTTCTTAATTCTTATATATATACAAGGTCATTTTTGTAATTTACTCTAGGGGTAGGGCGGGGGTAGGACGGATATCACCATTATCAAACCCGACCCCGCCCCCGAAATTATAAAGCAGGGAAAACCCGAACCCAATCAACTCAGTTTTTCCACGTTGACATCGGGGTGGGTTCAGGCGAGTACCCACGGGTCCGGGCCCCATTGCCATGCCTAATTACAGTATGTTAAATCTGTTTTTTCTATAAATAGCTTGTGAGTCTATTGATTTGTAACTTACCAGAAATCATTTCTACGAAATACCCATTACTCACAAAGCTTTAGAATTTGAGAAAGAATTCGTTCTGAGTGAAAAACATCTTCATCCAAACACAAAAAGTCTCAATTGATTGTTGATGAAGATTTAAGCAAGATTTACAAAAAAAGGTCTTCAAGAAAGCATTTTTTACTGTCATGCATTCAATCTCTACTTGATTTTCTGTGTTCATCTCATTTATTTACAAAGGATAATGAGGTGATATCTTTCTTGAACCTTAGACTGTGTAGTTCTTTTGTTTTGTTTAAGTTTTTTGTGTTGATTTCTTAGACAAATTAGTTTCTTTAAAGTTGTATTTAGAGAAGGGTTCTCTGGAGGGTAGATCTGAGTAGTGTTCTTAGGTTCTAGATCTTAAAATCTATAGGTTTAAATTTTGTATCTTTGTCTAGGTTTGACAAGGAAGATCTCTTGTAAAAAGCTTGTAAAGAATATTATTTGTTTAGTGGAATATCTAACCAAGAGTTAGTTGAAAGTAACTGGATGTAGCCTTCAAGGTTGAGAGGTGAACCAGTATAGATCATTGTGTTCTTTATTCTAATTTTGTTCTTTTCTCATTTCTTGTTTTTGGGTGATCAAGGAATTATCAACAAGCTTTATTTTCTGGCATTACTTGAATTCCAAGGGTGATTTTGGTTGGAAGAAAGATTTTGATATTAAAAGATTTTAAGTGATACGATCCATATTACATATTCCGCAAATTATTTTTGAGTAAATTTTTAAATCCTAGGTTAAAACCAATTCACCCCCCTTCTTCGTTTAATTGATTAGCGTTCATTGTTTTTTCACATTTTACTTGTTTTCATAATCTTATGTATTTTTGACGCACTAATTCTGTTATTTTTGTTATTTTCGCTACTTTCGTTATTTCAATTATTTTCCATTAAACCCATGAGATTTCGACTAAATATATTGTACATAACTATTGAATTGTTTTCTTTTATCTGGAGAAACTGAGTAACTCAAGTCCCTCTGGAGATGATCTCTTTTGCAAAATCTATAACCCGCGACGACATTGGTATGCTTGCCAATAGTCTAATAGACATCCAATAGTGGATTTGTTGGGAGACAACAGAACAAGCTCCCATGTATTGCTGGCATCCAAAGCATCCATTTCTTCCAATGTGTATTGCCAATTGTGATTAGCCATGGCTTCACCTATAGGCTTAGGAATAACAAAGAATCTAAAGAAGAGATAAAAGAGTAATAGGAAGGAGATAAATAGTCATAGTTAAGAGCAAAAGCATATTTAGGATTGAGATTACGAGTGGACCAAATATCTTTGCATAACGTAATGGGAATTTTAGGTGGAGGTGATAGTGGTGGAAGAGCATTTGGAGCAAGAGGTTATGCTTGAGGATTTGTGGGTAGTGTTTCTAGTGGTGCCTGTATCCGTCGGTGGTATACAAGAATTAAAGGTGGAGAAGGAGCAACCAATGGTGTTGGAACAATAGGGGGAACCTGCAGAGGGACATTGTCAAATGTGGAAGAAAAGAAGAGTAGTCTTAAAGAATGTAACATCAGCAAAGACTATATTTCGTTGCAGTTGAGGAGAAAAACATTGGTAACCTTTCTAGAGGTGGGAGTAGCCCTGAAAAATACATTTTAGGAACTTGGTAGATAGTTTATTTTTACCGGGAATGAGATCATGGACAAAACACATACTCTCAAAGACACTAAGAGGAACAAGATAGAGGTGTTGTTGAGGATTCAAGATGGAATAAGGAATCTGGTTGTTGAGAACCGACGAAGGCATGCGTTAATCAGATGACAAGTAGTAAGAAGGGCATCCCACCAAAAATGAAGTAGGAAACTATAGTGAAGAAGAATAGTGTAGTTTGTTTCCACCAAGTGGCAGTTTTTGTGTTTAGCAACACCATTTTGTTGTGGTGTATGGGCATATGATGTTTGATGAAGAATCCCCTATGAGTTTAGAAAGAATTGAATCTGGGATGACAAATATTCTTTTGCATTATCAGTTTGTAAAATTTTGATTGAGAAGCCAAACTGATTTTGAATTTCAGCAAAAAAACTTTGAAAAAAAAAATTTAGAACAATTCTTCATTAGAAAGACCCAAGTACAACAACAAAAGTTGTCCATAAAAGTGACAAAATAAAAATCTACTCGGACCCTAAATATCAGAGTGAACTAAGGCAAAAAAGTGACGCAACACACTTATTGACACGAGGACCATAAATGGTATGAGTATGTTAACATTAAAAACACTTTTAACTAACAAATGCAATTTCTCCAAACTTGGGTGCCCAAGGCATTAATGTGCGAGAGCTGGAGATATAGATGAGACACAAGAAACCGGAGGCTTAAGCTGATATAATCCTCCATACTCATGTTCTGCTCCAATCATCCGTCCAGTGTGTTGATCTTATACAAGAACAAAATTATTAACAAATAGGAGAGAAAAAATGGAAAATGTCGGTGAGTTTGCTAATAGAGATTAAATTAAAAGAACAACAAGGAACAAATAAGGCAGAATTTAATGAGAGTTGAGGAATATGGGTTTGTCCAATGCCCCGAAGTTTAATTTGAGAGCCATTTACGAGAGTAATAGAAGCCAAGGTGTCCGAAAAAGCTAAGGAAGGGAAAAAAGATTGGTTACCAGTCATATGATCAAAGGCACCAGTATCAAGAATCTAAGGTCCAAGGGGAGAGGACTTAGAAACAAAGGCTATAGGATTACCAGGCTGAGCCACAACAATAATTGGTGATACAGGTTCGTTGGCTGCTCGAAGTTGGAGAAGCTACCTATATTTAGCAGTAGAGATAGTAATATTTGAAGCGAAGGTGGTGACTTGGACCATATTAACTAACTGAGACAGTTCTCTAGCTTTGATGCGACAATATGCTTCAACATGACCCCAGTTCTTGTAGTAGTGATAGCGAACACCATGTCCTGCAATACGTCCACCACGTCCACCACCACCACCACGTCCTCTACGATGAAAGGAGTAGGAGACAAAGGTAGAGGAATCCCCAATAGACATGGAATAGGGTCCAAAGGTATGTGGAATGGAGAGATGCAACAGTTGTTATTAAACTAAATCATATGTAGGAATCATGGGACTCGATAAAATATTATTACGAGCTGCCTCAAGGTCCAGTGTGAGTCCAGCAAGAGCAACCACCATGAGGAACTATTCACGTTATTTGTAAAATGTCTTTGCATGAGTAGAAAGGGCATAAAAGTAGAATATTTCACAATTAAACGATCTATCTTACCAAGGTATGTTTGCATGTCTATGTTCTCCAGCTTAATGTTCACTAGGCAGATGAGTACATTGTAGAAGCGATGGGCATCGTTGGAATAAACTTTCTTGGCCTTAGTCCACACATCATAAAAATTGTAAAAGCCTGGTATTATGCTTGAAGGTTAAGGGCAAGAGAGAACCACAAGACACTACATAAAATAGGTGTCAATTTACTTCCAATGAGCTTGGTTGTTGGTTGAAGCATCTGTTAAATTTATTGTCAAGTGATCGGCATGGCCTTGGCCTTGGAATCAAAACTGAACGGTGGTGGCTCAAGTGCTATAGTTTGTTGTCCAAATGAGTTTTTTGCACGGGATCAACAGAATAATGGTAAAAGCCACTATAGAACTCAAGGCAGATAAGATAGCCTTTAGAAAGTTCCAAACAGTAGTCAAAACAACCAAACGTAACCAAACAGTAGCCAAATAGAGCCAAACAATGCTCAAACAAGGTCACTGGAAGTGGAGGGTCATGGTGAGAGGGTCGTCAGAAGAAGGAGCACTAGAAAAGGCACGTCTCGCACTGAGTAGTTGTTGGTGCGGGAGCTTCATGTGCTGGAGAAGAGTGGTGCATATGGTAGCGGACGAGGTCGCAATCGGTGGTGTTGGTTTCGCCGGAGAGAAGCGCTCATGATCAAAGGGTCACACCGACGTTGTAACACCCCGTATGCATCTGGTGTATTAACAATTACTTAATCAGATTAACGTCGTAATTAATTTAATTAAGACCAAAGATTTAAAACAATGGAAGCGTTTTCCGTTCAAAACCATATTTCTTGATTCATTATGTATGGTACGTAACCTTAAATTAAATATACAAAACCCAAAAACACTATAGCCAACCTCATCGATCCAAATAACATAAGGACGACAGATACATCAATAATATCTATACAGATATATCAGGAGAAACATAAACGACATATCTCAATATGGGTATAACATAAATACATCATCTCAACCACCACTGTGGCGATACAAAAGAATAGGCATCTATTGCCATGACCTCACAGATCACATCCTCACACAACATAAACATAAACAGAGTCCATCATATGTGTACACACACATCTTCCCTCACAGGGGTACAAAATACATCAAAACAAAAATTAAGGAGCCACGAAGCTCTCATTAGAACTGCCAAGCAGCTACAAAGAATCTGTCTCTACTGGGGCCTCTCGCCCTGAGACCTATCATCTCTACCAGATGAATCACCTGCAAAATATAATCCCCAGACGGGGTGAGATACAAATCTCAGTAAGCTTAGGGCTCTTGGAGGCTTCTCTTCCCCCCTGGCTCACTTCCATGATACACAACATCAAAGGCATCACAATCAATCGGCCACCCGGCCCTCACAATAAATACATAGCCATCATCTAGCTCTAATGTATATCTGCGGTACTACGCCCACCACAAGATGCATCATCATCAGCATCTGGGACTCTTAGTCCCCAGTGTGTGACTGAACTCACACCTGTGCCATCCCATCAGGAGCTATCCCTTTTCACATGGATGCACGTATATGGCACATCCGAGAATAGGCTTCAACCGCGACGGGACCACCTATCTTGTTCTTAAGAGATCATCATCACCCTTTATGTGAGCAAACCAAACTAGGAGTTGCGCTCTACTCCTAGGAAGGTCCATATCTATCTAACTGGCCAGAAGATCTATTCAACAGGTAACCATACACACAAAGCATAAAATCATGCATACATATTACCATGAGGAAATTGTAACAACCAATTCAATGCACATGCATCATGTATGCAACCATCACTCCCTCGGAGTATGGTGGATCCCAGGTAGTGGGAAACATTCCCCAAGAGCAAAGAGCTTACCTGGCAAAGCAGCACTCTGCTGTTCAACCACAAAACTATGGTCTCTGCCACTGACACCCTCGGTGTCACGCCCTACACAAAGGCACACAAGCAGTCAACAATAGTTCTCAACCATTAGAAAAGCAAGAAATGCTATGTAATATCGTTAAAACCCCTTAGTCCTCTATCTTAAGGTTGTCAGAACTAACCAAGTCACTAGAGTCTCCTAAAGACTCTTCATCAACCACTTCAAAGAGTTCAACAAAACTCAGGCCCAAAACTCAAGGATTACAATATGGCTAAAACGGTTACTTCAACACAATTTCACCGTTTGTATAGCCTCCTGAGCGCATCTAGTACAAGCATCAAGGGTCATGCATGTCCTACAATCACCAATTTAACTAACATTCTTCCTACACATAAATTTCTCAGAGCCAAAATCCAACGTCCATAAAAATCATATTTCAAGGCTAATCCTTTATCACAACAACCTCCTGAGCATACTTTTCTAAAGGATCCAAGCCTAATTCCAGCTCTAACTCAAATGGGTCACTATTCACCTCAAGAACAATTTCATAAATCAAACGGTAAAACTTGAGTTTCTTACCTCTAAACAGTCAAGGAATGCTAGAGGATCACTTCTCCAAGCGTGGGTGTCCGTAAATCGCCTCCTTTCCCCGCCAAACTCAAGTTTAGAGAAATTCCCTAGAGAAAAGGATCTCCCCGTTTGATGATTTTTAGGGAAAAGTGATAAATGATTCTAGCTCATAGGGTGATTCCCTAAAAGTTTAATGTTGAAAGGGAAGTGTTTTGATGAAGTTTGGTGAAGATATGGAGCTTCCCTAGGCTCTAATGGCGGAAAAGGGTCGAGAGGAAGAAGAAAGAAGGTTTTGGTGCCCAAAAATCGTGTGAATGAGCTTTTATAGTTGATGACTACCAAGACATGAATGCTTGGCTTGGATCGTTTCCGGATTGTAATCTTCAAGACTCCATGAATTAGGGTTTGAAATTCAAATAGAAAAATGGAGATGATTAAGGAATGATTTAGAATGATGCCACGATTCCCAATCGGAATGATAAGTCGAAGGAGGATTCGCCACAAAGGAAAGCTCCCTTGATAAGAATCAATTTGGTCTCAATCAAGAACCAACAAGAGGCTAAGCTCTCAATTTAAGCAAAAGCTCAATTTCATTAATCAAAAGTTAACCAAAAATAGCAAAGTCTGAGTATTTATAGGGCTAGACTTCTAATAAACCCCTAAAAACGTAGGTTTATGCCTATTTACGGAAATATCAAAGCCCATTACATGAAAACAACAAAAGGAAAACTGCAGTACCATTTTAAATGAAAATAATCGATTAAAATAGAGCGTTCTGCACTATGTAATCGATTACAGCAATGTCGTAATCGATTACAACAGACAAATAATCGATTACAACAACGAAATAATCGATTAAAACAGACAGACAGACAGAAAAACAGACAGATAGACAGCATTTGCATTTTAATCGATTACATACACATTTAATCGATTAAAACAGACAGCAAATGCTTATTACAATAGACAAGACTTTTTTTGATGTGTTTTCATTGAATTTAGTGTGCCTCTTCATGCTTGTCCACAAGATATAAGGCATTTTTGATGTGGTCTTGAAAGGCTTGAGTTCTAGCTCTTGCCATGGGTCCTTCAAAGCTCACCAAAGGAAGTGCTTCAAGCTCTCCTTCTAGACCTTTGGCTTGTAATAGACCTCCATCATCATGATCCTTAGATAGTCCTCTATCAATAGTGGCCCTGTCAGAGCTCCTACGTTGATCGCGCCAACTTCACGTTATCGGCGCCACATTCCAGGAGAAATTGGCTTCTTGGAGCACTTCTGGCGCTACTGGTGCCAGATCCCAGTGCATCTGGCGCTGACGGCGCCACTCTGGGGCTACTGGCGCCAGCTCCCAGGGAGAAATGGCCTTCTGCTGCCATCTCACGCTATCAGCGCCAATCTCACGCTAACAGCGCCAAATTCCAGCCGTCGTTAAATCCGTCGCTAATTCCGTCACTAATGCTTTTGCGACAGAATATTATAAATTTAAACTTCTCTTTCTTTCTTTTTCTTTTATTTATTTAGCCTTGGTTATTATAGACGTGATGGCAGCGTGTGTGCTACAGTTCACGCGATAGGGAGCTCTGTAGCAGAAGGAAAAAAAGGGAAAAAGAACCCTAAAGAAATCTGATACCAAATGTAGAAAGGAATTTTACTATTACTCTAATTATTTGGTATATCTTTTATTTGTAAGATAGTATAAAGTTTCATTCATTTTAAAATTTGGTCTTTCCCAACATCCCATACTGCCACACCCATTTGACCATTGACACTTATAAGTTATAATAGAAGGTTTAAATCTAAATATGTTTTTTTAACAAAAAAGTTGAATAGAATGGTGCCAAGGTTCTATTATGGTTCTATTACAATTCCATTGTAGCTATGTTGTAGTATTTTGTGTGATTGAATTTCACTTTGCAATTGTGGGTTGATGCAGTTGTTGACAACTTTGTATCAATAATTTTATGGCCATATTTGTGGTTGTAGACCATAATTTAGAACCAAGCAATTAAATAATCATTCCAGACTAGTAGGAAGCCAAGCTAAGCTTTTATAAATCTATTTTGTTCAAAACAAATTAATTAATATACTTTTATTTGATCTCACTCTCATCTTCTTCAAGTTAAATACCACTGATCTTAATGTTCTTGACCTCAAGCTTCTTCTCTAGCACCTTTGGAAAAATAACATTGAGCACTCCATTAATAGGCCTTCACTTCATCAACTTTGGCATTCTCAAGTAACCAGAACTTCCTTTGGAACTTTCTGCGACCCCGCTCAACCCATGGCCCAAATTCAAAGAACTTGTGTTTGTCATGGATACAAAAGCTTGTAAAGAAAGGTTGCAGAGAAAGCTAAAGGAAAATGAGTAAAAGAAAGGCTAAATTATCATTGAATGAATTAGCTTACAATAGTTAGTTATTACAGTTGATTATATAGTTAGTTACAAGAGTAACCAACTTGTAACTAACTTATTCCAACTTTGGTTACATGATGATCAGGCTAAACTAACCAACTAAGCTAACTCTAACTCTAGTTACATGATAATCTAAGCTAAGATCCCCCCTCAAGCTAGTAATACATGAATTGAAAAGCACCAGGCATCAGGGCTTCAATGTAGATATTTGCAAGCTGATTTGCAGAGGAAATAGGGAGTAATTCACAAGCCCAATCATCACCTTCTCTCGAACTATGGGACAATCAATTTCAACATGTTTTGTTCTCTCATGAAAAATGAGATTGACAACTGTGTGGAGAGCAGATTTGTTGTTACAATAGAAAGTAGTAGGGTGCTGGAAATAAACCTTGAATTCTTCCAGCTAGAAAGTAAGCCATTGCAGCTCACAAGTAGCACTTGCCAATGCTCTATACTTAGCCTCTGATGGACTTCTTGAAACAGTTGCTTGTTTTTAGACTTCCATGAGATCAACGAATTACCAATGTATATGGCATAACCAATTATAGATCTTCAAGTGTCAATGCAACTAGCCCAATCTGAATCACTAAAACATTTCAGATGTATATTACTGTCAACAAATAAAAAGATCCCTGCACCTGGAGATCCTTTGATGTATCTAAGGATTCTTGAGGCAGCTTGTTGATGAGCTAAAGTAGGTTCAACAACAAATTGACTCAGTTGTTGTACAACATATGTAATATCAGACCTAATATTAGTCAAGTAAATCAATCTTCCAATTAACCTCCTGTAAGAAGATGTATCCTCAGTTGAAAGAGAAGATTCTGGATGTTTGTGCAATCTGATGGTGTAATCAGAATGAGTGGACACTGGCATGGAACCAAGCATCCCACTATCATTAAAGATATCCAAAGCATACTTTATTTGACAAAGATTAATACCAGCAGGTGTTTTGGCTACCTCAAAGCACAAAAAAAGCCTTAAATCACCTAAATCTTTTATTCTGAAGGTCCAATAGATGAGTAATGCTTTAAATCTTAGTCAAGTCATTGCCAGCAAAACAATGCCATTTACATAGACTAGTAAAGCAATAATTATCTTGGATCCATGCTTAATGAACAAGGAACAATTAGAAACACACTGCTTGTACCTATGTGAAGTATAAAAAGAAGTTAATCTAGCATACCACTGTCTACTAGCTTGTTTCAAGCCATATAAAAGACCTTTGAAGCCTACAAACTTGTCCTATCTTATCTTCCTTCATTCCTTCAGGAAGAACCATGTACACTTCCTCATTTAAATCACCATGTAAGCAGGCATTGTTCACATCTAGTTACTTTAGATGCCATTGATTGATAGTAGCTAAAGCCAGTAGAAGTGTAACTGTAGTTAGCTTGGCCACTGATCGAAGTCGTATCCGGCCAAATTAATGCAAACAAATGCAGTACTAGGAAGTGACCTAGATCGTCTCACAAGGATCGATTGAAATTGTGTTCAGGTATTAAAAACTGTTTTTGGGGGGTGTTTTTGAATATATTCAGATCAACAAAAATTTAAAATCAAAATACTAATGCAGTGATTAAAATGGCCAGGTCTGGAGC
>PYAF01005537.1:13006-23705 GCA_007407185.1 Glycine tomentella
AGCAATACATGTGACTAGTAATCCACTCATGCAGCCCTCTAGATTTTGGTCCCCCTCATGCAATTGGATTGCCCTCAGATTAGCCATTATATGTTGCAAAGCTTCTTGGGTCTTTTTAGCTCTTGCTCTTGTCATGGGTCCTCCTATGCCTTGTATTGGGTCTTGGTCTTGGGATTGGCCTTCGATGTCCTCATCACATGGTCATTTGTGAAAGATCTTTGGATTCTTTGATAGCTGTCACTTTTGGTTGCCATGCTCTAGTGAGACACTTCAAGATTTTGATGTTTAATTTCTCAACATCAAAAGTCTTTCCAAGTCCCAAAAGATGGTTCACTATGTGTGTGAATCTTGTTTTGAGTTGAGAAATGCTTTCATTTTGATTCATTTTGAACATCTCATATTCATGTATCAAAGAGTGCTTTATTGATCTCCTCACTTCTTCAATTCCTTCATGAGTGATCTCTAGCATCTCCCACATCTCCTTGGCACTGGTACATCTAACTGTTCTAAAGAATTCATCAGAAGAAAGAGCAGAAGTTATCATATTCTTGGCCTTAAAATCATATTGAGCAATCCTCTTTTCTTTATCATTCATCTCATCCCACTTTTTGGGAATCATGTTATTATCAACCATTTTGATGGGTGCCTCAGGACCTTTTTCTATTGCATTCCAAGCACCTGGGTCATTAGATTGAATAAAGATCCTCATCCTATTTTTCCAAAAATTGAAATTCTCCCCTTCAAACAAAGGAGGTCTGTTTAAAGAAGCACCTTCCTTGAAAGTTATTTGTGAAGTATTCATTTTTGAAAAAAAGTAGTGATCTTGAGTAACTTTCAAGAACCAGCTCTTGATGCCAATTGTAGAATATAGGAACACTTTACACTTAACCAAGAGGGGGGGTGAATTGGTTAGGCTTGGTAAATTAAAAAATTTCTTAGACAAAATCAGAGTTTCCCTTAGGATCTTTATCACTTTTAAAACCAAGAAACCTTATTCAATCAAATGCTCAGCTCAAGGTATCCAATAGCTCAAAATTTTAATTGATAAACAAAGCCATACAATCAAGATTGTTCACTTCAAACACTATGAAGCTACATCAAGTTTTCTTCCACTCAACACTAGAATGGAGTTCCACTATTACAATTTTCTGTTTTTACAAGTAATTACAAAGTCTCCCTTTATCAACTATAGATAAAATATAGAAATCTAAAACACTATTAGATTCTTAGAGACAAACCCACTGAGAACACTACTCAGCACAACCCCTAGAGAAACCCTATCTCTAGTTTACAAGCAAGAATCCCAATTACAATAGACAAAAAAATTACATCCAAAATCAAAACGAAAATTACAGAAAGATTAAGGAGAGAAACAACCTGATGATCCAATGATTAACAATGCAAATGATGGATTAACACAGGTTGAATTAACAAATTAAATCAGCTTCCCTTAATCTTGAATGAAATCTTGCTCAAGATTGACTCACAATCTCATGATCAATGTAGAAATAGAGGAAGCATGTAAAAATACTTTGAAAACACTGAGAAAGGCTTTTAGAACTGTTTTGGCTCGATGGGTATCAGTATACAACATTACAAAATCAAGCAAAGTGATTTCCTATTTATAACAGAAAAACGTAACAAGTTTAATCGATTAATACGCGCCTAAGAATCTATTATTTTTCTTATGCAATTGATTAATCCAAGAATGTAATCGATTAAAATGTTCATAAGCTTTTCTAGAATTTCTACAATGGGACAAATAATCGATTATTCCGTCTTGTAATCGAGTAAGACAGGAGATTCATTTTTTCAAAATACATTTGGTAATCGATTAAACTAGGAAAACATATAAGTCATAGAAACAGAGTAATCGATTACTAGAAATGGTAATCGATTAAAGCAGGAGCCATAGCCTTTCTAATTACATTGTGTAATCGATTACTAATCGAGGTAATCGATTATCTAGTACAAAACTCAGAGTTACACAACATGTAATCGGTTACCATTTATGGTAATCAATTAAAGTAGGGAGAGGCTATTTTCGGATAAGCCTATGTAATCGATTACAATATACTAGTAATTGATTATCCCAGCAGATCTATAAATACATATACAAGCATGTAATCGATTACTACCCATAGCTAATCGATTGAAATGTTTCAACAAGGCAGTTTTCTAAACAACAAAGGTATAATAATCGATTAATCCGATATGTAATCGATTACAATGTTCATGAAAGCTTTTCCAAGGTAAGTGATGAAAATAATAATTGATTATTACGATGTTGTAATCGATTAAAAAAATAGCAAGAAAATTATTTTTCCAAAAACCTTTGAAACAAGTTTGAAACTTAACCATTTTATGAAAGCCTTGTGATTTTTTTATTAAACCATTTTAAGTTATTTATGAGTTAGAATGAATGCAATGCTTTAGGATCATCAGAATTGCTTTTCTCTTACATTTTATCCTAATTAATCTCCAAGTTGTCCTTTGCATGTTTGAAAGCTTAAAACTTTAGACTTGAATCATTCTTGCTTATGCTTCAAGCAGCTCCCCCTGAATTCAACACATTTCACATCTTGCCTTCATTTTTCATTTACTAGTAATCATATCCACTCTTAAATTATTCTACACATCCATTGTATCATTTTCTTTTATCCAAATCATCCTAATACTTTCTTCCTTAAAGATCTCAAAGGAGGACATCCACCTATTCAGTCAGTTACAAATCAAACTCACTTGAGATAAGCTAGGCTTCAATCTTTAGCTAAGAATTTATTTGAACTAATTTACATGCTTAAATGTACAGATTTATGAATATTATTTAGGCTGGAATTTCATGTCATTTGAAGGCTATTTTATGATGTGACACTGTTGATTTAAACCATAGGATACGTGATGATTTATAGGTTAAAATATTAGTGATATTCGGAATTCCGTTTGATGATATTTTGGAAGTACATTGATGATCTTTGGGTTGTTTGTTCATATTTTTAATTATGAGACTGTTTTGTAGTTAAATGGTTCAAATGTTTAAGTGATTAATTTGAGGATGAAGTAGTAAGGTGGTAGGTGAAAGGAGATTATGATACGTGCTAGGTTATAATCTTTTCTATGAAAGTTTAAAGGAATTAGAAATTATTTGGAAGATATATTGTGGTTATTAGTTAGTTTACTAACATGATTTTTATGTAGGCTGAAGATATTATCATGCCTAAGCTGGTAATGATAGATAAGGTATGGTGCTTTAACCATGCTTGTGGTACATATGATGTTATGATAAAAATATATTTTTTTCCATAAAAAAAATCGAGTTGGTCGGGTTGGCATCCCAGATAGATTATTTTCTTGCTTGCCGAGTTGTCCGGGTTGACATCCTGATAGGCTACTTTCTTGATGACCGACTTGGTCGAGTTGGCATCCTGGATATATTATTTTCTTGCTTGCTGAGTTGTCCAGGTTGACATCCAGAATAGGTTACCTGCTTGATGACCGAGTTGGTCGGGTTGACATCCTGAATATACTATTTTCTTTGATGACCGAGCTGGCCGGGTTGATATCCCGGATATCCTATAGATTTTATTATGAATTGATTTGATGTAATGATATATTGATTTATGTTTCCAAGCCGAGTACGAGATTTGTGAGACATAATCTGAGACTAAATCCAGTACAAGATGTAGAGACCCAAGTGCAAATAAATGGAATGACATGCATAACTAGCGTAAGATGGCCGCATCATTTCTACATCCAGTATGAGGTGTAGCTACATACAGTACGATATGTAGAGACCATGTGCACCCTGGGAAAATTCATTTCATGCATTCATATAGTTTGCATAATTATTTTATGGATTTATTTGAATATATTGATGATTTACTAACATACTAACGTATTTGTTGGTTTAGTTTTGCCTACTGAGAAATTTTATTTCTCATTAGATTTGTTTCATGTTTTTAAATGGCCTCGATCATCATATTCCTTGATGCGCTAAATCTGGAGTGGTACCTCGATGAAGAAAGGAACTGTTATACATCACCATACACCCTGTTGGTGCCTTGCTGTTTTCTTTTTATTTAATTATATTTTATTACTGCATTTTCATGTTATGGCTATTGTTATGTTGGATATTCTATTTGAGGAGCAAGGGTTCCTATTGGAAGAATTATTTTGGAATTGCCTGTTGGAATGTTGGATGATGACAAGGGTGATTTTGTTGGTACTGCAGTTCATGAGGTCTATTTCTCTCTCCCTCTCGTTCCCTACTTATTTTTGTTTTGATACATGGGGCCCTCAGGTATGGCTTAAAATTACTCTTATCAAATTATACAAATTGTATTGTTGAAATTACTGTTTCACTGATGTGGTGTTTTGTTTTCACAGGTTGCCTATTACTGCCAGGAACATCTTCATTCAACATTGATTAAGGAGATAGAGACTGGACAATCAAGTTCGAATGAAACAAATGGGAGAGGTGATTGGCAGGACCAATGGAAGAAAGCATTCATCAATTGTTTTCAGAAGATGGATGATGATGTGGGAGGAATTGGTGCAAGTAACAGTGGAGGGTCTGAGTCTAATATTGAAATTGTTGCTCCTGAGACCGCTGGCTCCACTGAAGTGGTTGCCATTTTAAGCCAAACCTACATCATAGTTGCAAATTGTGGAGATTCAAGAACCGTCTTATACCATGGAAAAGAAGCCATGTCATTGTCTTCTGACCACAAAGTAAGGCATTTCATTCTAATTTTTTAGTACTTTTGGTGAATTTATATTAGAAGCTGAAGATGCTGATAGAGGAAACTTGACTTCTATTTAAAACATTACTTGTTGGGCCAAGTGACTATAGATTTCTTGTTCTATTAGGCTAATTATTTTACCTCAGAAACTTGTTTATATCTATAATCATCTTTCATACGTTTTGTGCATGAATGTGCATTGTGTTGTATTGTTATGTATTATACTATTGTTGTTGTTATGTTAATTAATTTTAAGTGAATGCATGCAGAGGCTTTATGAATTGGGAGCAAGGCGAGTTTTGGTGATTGGAATAGGACCTTTAGGATGCTTGCCTGCAAAATTGGGCAGTGTGCAGTAGAGCTGCAACAAGCTGCTGCTTTGTTCAACCCTCTTTATCCTTATCACTTTTGACTTAAATCTATTTCTGGGCTTCTTGATGCCTGGATTTGACCAACAGAAAGTTGTAAATTCTGGCAGCTGTTTGTAATTGTTTAAACATTTTTATCTCTTATTATTATTGTTGTTGCTTTCCTGTTCTCATAATTTACTCCCAACTTTGTTTGATGAGTGAACACATCTCATGAAATTTAAATGGGATTATTCTAACTGAAATGAAGGATGAGTGATTTGATGAGTGAACACATCTCATGCTTTAATTTCATTTTTTTTTTTCAAAAATTATGTTCACCCTTTTGTGTTTTACTTTTGAAGATTGTTTTTGCACTGTCAACATGAAGTTTTTTAATAGTTTACCTTGACTTTTTCAATTCATAAGGTTGTGGTTTCTACATTTTCAATTTATTTGATTGCTTTTGAATGGGAGCTATTTAAGCATCAGCTCAGTTACTAGTTGTTTTTACTTAGTATATACTTCCAGTTAGATCTCTAGTTTCTATTTGATTGCATGATTGAAAGATCTCACATTAACTCATTATGAATAGGTACCCCATTTATTCCGTACCATGCCAACAAATCAAAAGGACCCAACATGCTTCATAACTTTCCAAGGTATGTTTACGTAGTGATTTGTCAAACAAACGTTCATCATATACTTTTGTTATCCTATTTTTATTCAATTCTTTTATTCTATCTTCTTTTAATTACTAATACACTCATAATCTTTGTCATTTGTTTGAAACTAAACTAGTCTCAAGCTACTAGCAATTACTTTTCTCATCTTTAATTATAAGATAAATTTTTAAAAAAATATTTATTCTTTTTTATAATTTTTAAATATGTAGATATATTAGTTATTTTTTTACATACTCTTATTTATTTTTTTTCTAAACAATAATGAAAAATAATTATTAAGTAGATATAAAAATAAAAAAATAATTTTGATAAAAATGTAGGTTGAACCATGTCAAATAATTATAAGTGGATATGAATTTGCATCTTCAACTGATCAAAAGGATTTTGATTTAGACATTCCACTCACGCTAACTAGAGGTTCTGGGAAGCCTTCTCCTTTACACTGTGTTAGTCTCTTTGCATGCCATATAGGAATTCCTCTATATAGGCTGGTCCAATTTACAGTCACAACATTAAAATTCTTTGCTGAAACTCATAGATTAGCAGGCTGAAACCATTGTGCTTTTGCCATGAGAAAGTGCAGGTTGTTAGATACAGGGGGAGTTGGAAGAAGGAGCTGCAAGCAATCAAAGCAAGGCTGAAGTACTTGGCTTGGTGTTTTAGCTTTTTACATACCCAATCATTTTGATGGCATTTGTAATTGTCTAAGTGATTCAAGTACATAGCCTAATGATCTTTGCATAGCATAATTCATTCACATGCATTCATATGTTGAATATAAGATTAAAATATTTGCATTTGCAAAGAAAACCTCATGGCTTAATGTTTTGGAAAAATCATTTTATGCAGATTATCATTGATATGTAATCGATTACATGTTTGTGTTTATTTCTGGTAAAGCCATGTTGAACACTTTAATCGATTGTCTCCATTGTCTAATCGATTACAGTAAGGCGTAATCAATTACCAAGGCTTATTTACAGTTTGAGCTTATATGTGTTAATCGATTAAATCACGTATTAATTGATTAAATTGTTCGTGAAAGATTTGCATAAAGCTCAAGAACAGATTAATCGATTAAATGATGTATTAATCGATTACATATGTTGAATTAATCGATTACACTTACGATTTAATCGATTACATTCTGTTAAAACTGATTTTTTATAAAAAGCTTATGGGTCTATGGCTTTAATAAGTTTTTTAGAATTCATTTCTACGAAATACCCAATACTCCCAAAGCTTTAGAAGTTGAGAAAAAGTTAGTTCTGAGTGAATAACATTCTGCATCAAAACTTAAGATTCACTTTTCATTGTTGATGAAATTTTGAGCAAAGTATTAACATTACTTGTCAAGAAAGCTGTTCTCTGCAATTCATACATTCAAACTCTATTTGATTGGTTGTATTCATCTCATTCATATGTCAAGGATCATGAGGTGATTTCTTTCTTAAACTCTAGACTGTGGTTGTATTTGTTTGTTTAAAAGTCCGTGTATTTTCCTAAGAGCAAGTAGTTTATTTAAAGCTATTTCTGGAGAAGGGTTCTCTAGAGGATAGAACAAAGTAGTGTACTCTAGTTCTTGATCTTAAGAAATCATAGGGTTTAGATTTTGATTCTTTGTCTAGGTTTGACAAGGGAGATCTGATGTAATAGCTAGTAAAGAATAATATTTGTTTTAGTGAAACCTCCAACCTAGTGTTGGTTGGAAGACAGTGGATGTAGCCTCCAAGTTTGTGAGGTGAACCAGTATAAATTGCTGAGTCTTTTATTCTAATTTTGTATATCTCTCATTGTTTGTATTGGGTAATCAAGAAATAATCAACAAGACAGTTTCTGGCATTATTTCCAAAACAAGGTTGATCTGTTTTAAACCAATTCACCCCCCCTCTTGGTTTATTTGAAGAGTGTTCATTGTATTTTCAATTGATATTAGAGCTGGTTCTTGAAAGTTATTCAAGATCACTTTCTTTTCAAAGAAAATGAATACAAATCAAATAACTTTTAGAAAGGGAGCTTATCTCAATTGTCCACCAATGTTTGAGGGTGAGCATTTTAGTTTTTGGAAAAATCGCATGTAGATCTTTATTCAATCCAATGATCCAGGTGCTTGGAATGCCATTGAGAAAGGTCTTTTAGTTTCAATGAAAACTGTTGATAATAAATTGATTCCCAAAGAATGGGGTGACATGACAGATGTTAAAAAAAGAATTGTGCAATATGATTTTAAAGCTAAAAATATGATTACATCTGCTTTGTCTTCTGATGAATTTTTTAGAACTGTGAGATGCAGAAGTGCAAAATAAATGTGGGAGATGTTGGAGGTAACTCATGAAGGAACAGATGAAGTAAGGAGATCAAGGAAGCATGCCTTGATTCATGAATATGAGATGTTCAAGATAAGCAGTACTAAAAACATATCTTAGCTGCAAACAAGATTCACACATATTGTCAATCATCTTCTTGGTCTTGGAAAGACATTTGATGTTGAAGAATTGAACATCAAAATACTAAAGTGTCTAACAAGACCTTGGCAACCAAAAGTTACAACAATCAAGGAATCCAAAGACTTGTCTAAGATGTCCATGGCTGCATTGTTTGGTAAGCTACTTGAATATTAACTTGAAATGTCACAACTAACCAATGCAGAAGATGCAGAAAAGAAACATAAAAGCATAGCCTTGGAAGATGCATCCTCTAAAGTTGAGAAAGAACAAGATTCAAGTGAAGAAGGAACAAGAACAAAAAGTTCACAAAGTTCAACAAGAGAAATGACAACAACAACAACAACACCTCTATCAACTTCACTTGCTTTGAATGTGGAAAGCCTGGACACATCAAATCTGAATGTCCAATATTCTTGAAGAAGCAACAAGGTGAGAGGAAGATAAAGAAGGAAGGAAAGACAAATAAGGCATACATTGCTTGGGAAGACAATGAATCAACAACATCCAGATCAGCTAGTGAAGATGAAGAAGAAGCTAATGTTTATCTCACTTCAACAGTAAGTGATGATCAAGAGTTCTCTAGTGCTGAATCTGAGGTAAATTCTGAATATGATAATATAGTTGATGCTTTCCATGAGATGCATGAAGAGGCTCAAAAGATTGCACAAACCAATAATAGGCTAAAAGGTAAGCTCAAATGGCATGTTAACAAAATTGCTGAATTGCAATCTGTACTTTGTAATTTGAAAGAAGCAAATGAAAAACTTATTTCAAGTTACAATGCTAATGGATGTTTATGTGCCTTATCTACTTCAAATGTTAATAAATGAAATCTTTTACAAAAAGAATTTGATGATTACAAAAAGAGTCAAGGTGAAAAGTACATGTTTTTACTTTCTGAAAATCCTTACTTGGTTGATCTTTTAAAAAGACTCTATAGAGGAAAATGTAATTTGAATCAAATGCTTAGTGTTCAAAAGTATGCTAGAGATACTTCTGGTTTGGGTTACAAACGTGAATCAAAATCTTTTGGAAAAACAAAGTTTGTACCACCAAAATAGAAATATCAAAGAAGTTTTTCAAAAAACAAGTATCATCATTTGACTGACTTTGAAAAAACATCAAATACTGTAACTTGCAATTATTGCATGAAGAAAGGTCACACATCTATTAGATGCTATGCTAGGAAATACTATGTTTCTAATGGTGAATGCATTTGGGTGCCTAAGAGAAAAAGAATTTCAACTAACCCCTATGGACCCAACTCACATTGTGTATCTTTCTTTGTCAACTAATCTGAATTTTGCAGGTGTGTCTAAGAGCAAAATCTTCACTATGGTATCTTGATAGTGGCTACTCTAAGCACATGATAGGTGACATATCCATGTTTACAAATGTCATATTAAAAGATGAAGGATTTGTCACTTATGGCGATAATAACAAAGGCAAGATAATTGGAGAAGGAAACATTTGAGACATCCTTAAGACTATGATCATAAATGTTTTGTATGTTGATGCCATGAAACATAATCTCCTAAGCATAATCCAACTATGTGACAAAGGGTTCAAAGTTTCTTTCAACAACAATTGTTGTTTCATTTGTGACAGTAAGAGTGGTGAAGTTATCCATGTTGGTAAGAGAAACAGTAACATTTATGTGTTGTCCATTGACCATGCATTCATTAAAAACACTAGTTGTCTTGTGAGTAAAACTAATGAAACAAGGTTATGGCATAGAAGAGCAAGTCATATAAACATGCATCATTTGAACAAGCTTGTAAGAAAGGACTTGGTTATAGGATTGCCTAAGCTTAAGTTTGAGAAGGATAAAATATGTGAAGCGTGTCAAACATGTAAACAAACAAAGAATTCTTTCAAAGTAAAAATGTTGTTTCTACTTCTAGACCTCTTGAGTTGCTTCATATGGATTTATTCGGTCCATCTAGAACCATGAGCTTGGGGGGTAATTTCTGTGGGCTTGTCATTGTAGATGATTACTCAAGATATACATGGACTTTATTCATAAGATCCAAGAGTGATGCATTCACAGCATTTAGAATATTGGCCAAAATTATTCAAAATGAAAAGGCCTACAATATTATTTCAATTAGAAGTGATCATGGTGGCGAATTCCAAAATGAACATTTTGAAAAGTTTTGTGAGAAACTTGTAATTAATCACAATTTTTCAGCTCCAAGAACACCCCAACAAAATGGTGTTGTGGAAAGGAAAAACAAATCACTTGAGGAAGGTGCAAGAACACTTCTAAATGAAACAAATCATCATGATTCCCTTGATTTTCTATTCTCTCAATCCTCTCATATATCTCCTCTGTATGTTCCCTCATCATCCTTTCCATCTGAGTTGTAATGGCTTCAATTAGCAACCTGTTATCTCCCGTAGGAGGAGGAGTACCTTCACCTGCCATAATTAAAGCAAAAGAACAAGAGAAAAAGAATTGGACCTCACCACTCGCT
>PYAF01005537.1:42371-57556 GCA_007407185.1 Glycine tomentella
ACTAAAATGTCACTAATTTCTTATTTAGGAGCATACCAGACTTTTGTCATGCTTCCATACTCTTACTGAAGTTATCTGACCTTATCAGAGCTAAAAGGATATTTTGGTCATTTGTACAAATGTTCAGGGCATTTTAGTCATTTATCTTAGGGACCTAACTGTCATTTGTGAAATTGTCCAAGGGCATTTTAGTCATTTGATTAAGAATGCATACTTATAAGAAAATGCACAGATATAATGAATTAGGAGGTTGTTACAAAAATAAATGACAATAAACATGAAAATAAATTCCCACTAGCCACTAAATGACCTGGAGCATTCTAGAAAGCATTTATTAAGGCTAAGGGAAAATGAAAACTCACCAAAAAATCCAAAAAATTTCAGCCAAAAAAATAGTACAAAGATTACAAATAAAATGACAAAAATTGGACTTAGTTATTATCTAATCGACCCAATATTAATTGTCCACCAAAATTGATAAACTCAGCCTATGAGTGCTTCTTGTCTTGTAAATTAGGCTTCCCAAAGTGATTCTTTAAGTTGGCCACAAAGCATCTTCATCAATTTGTAGGAAAGTGACACAATTAGATGCAACCTTTAATTCACAATGGTTTTCTTTATCTTTGATCTTTAGAATCAGACCTTGCAATGCTTGCTTCATCCTCTTAGTCTTGGACCTTGTCATAGGATCTCCAATCCCATGTAAAGGATCATTAGACAGGCTTGTTGCACCTCTATCATTCCTTCCTCTTCGAAAGGATTCGTCCTTGAATCTGATATGTTACCTTCATCAAATAAAGATAAATCAGTCACATTAAAGGTAACACTTATGTTACCCTATTCTCTTGGCAAGTCCAGCTTGTAAGCATTGTCATTTATCTTTACTAGAATTTGAAACTTGGTTGCAACTTGGATTTTCTTTAAGCATGAAACCTTTCCTTCCTCATATGAACCTAGACCCAAACTCTTGGTTCAAAAATAACTCTGAGGCGACCTTTATTTGCTTGTTTTGCATATTTTTCATTCTTCTTCTCTATGTTGGCTCAAACTTTTGCATGCAACTCTTTGGTAGAATCTGCCTTTTCTTACCTTCAAAATGAGCATACTCATTAGAAGGCAAAGGTAAGATATCCAAAGGAGTCAAAGGATTAAAGCCATACACAACTTCAAGAGGAGAATAAGAAGTAGTAGAATGAACATACCTATTATAAGAAAACTTAACATGTGGCAAGCATTTCTCCCAGTTTTTCAAATTCTTTTGAATGATAACACGCAACAAGGTGGTAAGTATCCTATTTGCCACATGAGTTTGTCCATCTGTTTGAGGATATGCAATAGTGAAAAACAAGAGTTTTGTCCCCAGCTTATTCCACAAAGTTCTCCTAAAATGACTTAGGAACTTCACATCTCTATCACTTACTATTGTTTTTGGCAATCCATGCAAGCGCATTACTTTAAAGAAAAGATCAGCAGTATGTGTTGGATCATTGGTTTTGGAACATGCAGTGAAATGCCCCATTTTACTAAACCTATCAATAACAAATATATTGTCTTTACCACCTTGAGATCGAGGTAGTCATAACACAAAATCCATTGAAACATTAGTCCAAGGGTAATCAGGCACAGGCAAAGGTGTATAGAAACCATGAGACATGACTATAGATTTTTCTTGTTTACATGGTATGCACTTGTCAGAAACATATTGCACATCATGCTTCATGCTAGGCAATAAAAATGCTCATGCAGAATTTCTAAAGTCTTTTTCACACCAAAATGTCCGGTCATTCCACCACCATGACTTTCTCTAACTAACATTTCACGCAAGGAAAACACATGAACACACAATTTATTTTTCTGAAACAAGAAATCACAATGTATATAATAGTTCCCAAAAGCATGTTTAGAACAAGAATCTCATACTTTGCCAAAGTCATAATCATTAGCATACAAGTCCTTCACAAACTCAAAACCAAGCAATTTAGTTTGCAAAGAGGTAACCAAAGCATACCTTTTGGACAAAGCATCAGCCACTATGTTTTCCTTACCATTCTTGTACTTGATCACATAAGGAAACATCTCAATGAATTCCAACCACTTGGCATGTCTCTTTTGAAGCTTACCTTGAGATTTTAGAAACTTCAAGCTTTGATGGTCGGAATGAATTATGAATTCCCTTGGCCACAAATAATGCTTCCATGTCTGCAAAGCTCTTACCAAAGCATATAACTCTTTGTCATACATGGAATAATTCAATGTTGTCCCATGAAGCTTTTCATTAAATTATGCAACTTGTTTAGAGTCCTGCATCAGTGCAGCCCCTATTCCAACACCAGAAGCATAACATTCAATTTGAAAAGCTTTATCAAAATTAGGCAAACAAAGCAAAGGTGCATTGGTCAACTTATCTTTCAATAAATTAAAAATCTTTCTAATGCACATCAGTCCACTTAAACGCCACATTCTTTTTGACAAGTTCATTTAAAGGTGCGGCAAGTGAACTAAAGTTCTTCACAAATCTTCATTTAAAGGTAAAAGTAATCTCAATAGCCTAGGCGAACTAAATGCTAGCCTTGGCGAGTGTTAGACTAATGTAAGCGTACCAATGTCGTCGCCGGTTATAGAATTTATAAAGATCGTCTCCACAGGGACTTGAGTTACTGAATTATTTTTAAATAAAAACAATAGTTTAATAGTTATGTACAATAAGTATAAGCAGAATTTCATGAGTTGGTGACAATAACGAAATTACAAATTTAAAGAAATAACGAAAATAACGGATTTAGTGCGTCGAAATTACGGAAAAATTACGAAAAACTACGGAAACAAGTAAAGCAAGTTTAATTAATTCAAGAAAAGTGAAGGATTGGACTTCATCGTTCACACCCTTAATATCCAATTAACATTACCATGTATAAATCATTTTCTATCATTATTAATGCACATGTTAAATCACCCCAAATCGATCCCTCACATTTGAGAATCCTAAGGATGTTTACTAAATATCGATCCCTCACATATGAAATAAATATCCCAACATTATAATCATAATCTTGTGTTGGTTGCAATCAAAACGTTATGCTTTATTCCTAGCAACGTAACGTAATGAGTAAAATCATTCAGTTTAAATCCTAAGAATACTTTCCAGTCAAACTTAGAATCCAATTTCATGAAACTAGTGATCAAGTAGAATCAAGCATTAAGAACATAATGAAATCACCAACAATGAGTAGAAAAGATTCATGCATACAACAAACATTAAAAGAGACACACGAGGGTAGAAGATTACATCCAATCCTTAGAGAAATATTAGCCGACCCTTGTGTAGAGCACAAGATCAACTGAAGACATGATGAAGGAAGCGATCATCGAACCTTTCCGACAGAGTCTCCTCACCAATTTCTCTCTTCTCTCACCTCTCTCTAAGGCTCCTTGCTTGCTGATTTCGTTCTCTAGCTTTTTGGCTTTCAGTGGATGCCTTTGGTTCACATTTGCAAGGCTTTATATAGGAAAAAGTGAGCTGCTCAGGTCCACTCGCCTTGGTGAGTGATTTCTTCATGTCTTACTCGCCTGGGTGAGTTAAAACTTAGCCTTGAAGAATCTTCATTAGCCCAGGGTGTTTTGGGCGAATTTCACTTTTAGAAAAGGTTTTTTTGGACCTTTTTGCCCTTTTCTTCATGTTTTTAGATACCTATAGAAACACCAAAATTGAGTGGACTATCCTTCCAAAATGTAAGCAACACATTTATATATGTAATAACTATAAAACAACTAGGATTAGGATACATTTATAAGCAAATTTACTGAAATAAAAAGAAAAGTGATTCATGAAATTAACTAAAATATAACACTTATCATTAAGGTGCACTCTGAAATGTTGCAAAAATGACCCTTTTGCCCTTCATCTTGGCTTGGTTTCTGGATCCAACAAATACTTATCGAAACATCAAAATTGCGTGGATGAATCTTCCAAATTTAAACAACATTTATAAATGTATAAAATATAAAACAACTAGAATTAAGAGAAGTTTATAAGAAAACTACTAAAATCAAAAGATAAATGCATTATAATCCCAAAAATAACTAAAATATGACACTTATCAACTCCCCTCAACCTAGAATCTTGCTTGTCCTTAAGTAAAGTATAGAAATAAAACTATGAATAATAGAATTACAAGTATAAATAAAAATGCTTCAATACTTATACATCAAAAACTATGAACATGATTTGTAAAGAATCAACCTCCAAAGTGATCAGAACAACAGTTTTCAAACACTCAATAATGAGAAATGAAAACACAAAAGATGAAATTCACAACCAAATGAGATTAAGATAAATTTGCAGTTTGTTTCAAAATAACATCAGAGAAAACACATGACACCTGCTTCACTCAAACAGAGGAAAACCTCTCAAAGGTATTTAATTCTCACACAGACAAGTGTTTCATCTCAATTCCAACACTGATATGTCATAAATCAATTATGTAATTCATTTTCCATCAAATCATAGATAACATACATAATCATCATGGATCATTAGAACTTTTAGGATTGGGCTTGGCTTGAAAGAGATCTTAGTTTTTCTGGATATTAATAATTACCTTGAGAATAAGAGACAAATTTTAGACAAGCTAGCAATTCAAATGAATCATCACTTCATATCTCTTCCAATTTCTACCAAGTTATTACTACTTCTTATACCAACATCCCAACACAAAATATTTACAACAACTCTGTATAGTTTAGAACATAATGTACAAAATTCATACATTTTATTTTCACAAAAAACTTGTTTCCCTTTTCTTTTTCTTTTTCCTTTACTTTTTCTTTTCTTTTCTTTTCTATAAAAAATTTAATGTACATGAATAGCCATATTTAGAAACAAAGTATTTACATCACATTAGCAACCAAATGATAGAAGTTCCCAACAAAACACCTTTGTTCTCCTAACCGTAGGTAAGGTAGGAAACTTTTATCATAGGTTAGTGTTCCAACAAAATATCAAGTGTTTGGCTCAAAGGGCATGCAAAAATCACAAAAGCGCATAAATATCCAAGCAAAAGTTTGAAACAATTAATAAGGAAATATAGTACTGAAGTTTAAACTACAAAGCGGTAAAGAAACATAAAGACAATGTCACGAATTTTTGACGATCATGACTAAGGAGCTTAGTCTCCTCAAATGAGATCATCAACAGTATTTGCCATATCTTCATCCTCATTTGCTCTTCCTCCTCCTTGGTCATATGCAACTCCTTGATCATCCACAGGACCTGCCTTCTCATGAAAAATAGGGCTGTCTCCAGGCCATGCAATAATAGTTCTAAATTGTTCTTGGGTAGGCCAAGGGTAGGGATTAGGATATTCGCGATGTTGGTGCAGTGTATAGTGGTAGGAGTTGTCATTCAACTACATCTGACCCCTGTGGTTGGCTGCCTATTGATCAGCCAAATGATGCATGTATGTGTATATTCGGAGTTCCATCCTCTGGAGGTGTGCTTAGATGGACTCCAATGATAGCTGTTGTGGTGGTGGTGGTAGAGTATTTGTTGCTAGCTGAGGCTACTAAAGCTTCTCTGGTTATTGTACCTGCCTAGGTATGTAATATTTTTCAATGAATGATCCTGGAAGTGTATTCACATTGTTGTCCCTCTTCCAAGATCAATAGATTCCCTAAAAATTGGTTGATTGTATCATTGTCATAAGCGATCCATTGGCCCCACACTTTGGAACGCTTATCAAGAACTCCCTCCTCAGTAGGCCAAGCATTACAATAGAATTCTGAGACAACTTCAGGGTCATATTTGGGCATTGGTTCTGCAAGTTGTCTCCAATTCCTCCTAGTTGTCTCCTCGGTGAACTCAGGATAATCACCCTCTACTAGTTGGACTCTTCTTTCCTTGAGGAATGACCAATCTTTGATAAACTCAAAACGGTGTTAGTGTTCTTCATTGTGAAATTTGTGTCCATCAAAAACAAAATCTACAGGTGGAGATGTGCTAGATCCTTCTCCCGTAGTGGTTTTCCGAGCCCTCTTAGTTGCACGTTTCTTTGGAGCCATCTGCAACAAACTCACATCCAAAATGAAATTAGGATAAAAATCATTTTTCACTAAACATAAATACACTTCACTTTCAGTTTTCCCAACATAGCAACCAATAAGTCAATTTTTGTGTGTTTTTAATTTATTGTTCAGCTTAAAAAAACATCACCAAAATCAACAGTTCAATGCCCATCATTTTGAAAATTAAAAATCAACATTCAACAAACAATTAATGTGCAATGTACCCACCCGAATACAACAACTCAGTCCAAACAAGCTATCTCAATTCAGTTAAAACAAATTAAGCTTTATAGATAATCTCATGTGTTTAGATCCAAGGAATTTTTTTACAATTCAAGATTAGCTCACACTCTTGGCATTCAAACAAACTTGTCCAAACAAATTAAGTTGGCTTTACACCTAGAATATTGCCTGAACATGTTTAGAGATTATCCTTCATCCAGAATTCAAAATACATGAACTGGCCATTGTGATATTTTATTAAACAGTTGGTGTGCACATGTAAAAGTATGTAAAAATGAAGGATAATGTGCAAGTATGATATGAAAATATATAGAGAGCAATATTAGGCCTAGGAACTACACAAAACAATCACAAACAAGAGCATTTGATCAATTCGTGCATACACAACAACTATATTGTAACTCATTGAAAAACAACACAAACCACAAATAACATAAATAAAATTGCAAGAAGATTGATGGAAATGTGAAACTTACTTGAATGAGATAGAGTGGTGTGTGGGAGAGGATGAATTTCGTGAAAAGATGATGGCTTGGGTGAGTTTTAGGAGAAGGAGGGCGCGGTTCTCGGATGAAAACTTGAGAAGAAGAATGGATTTTGAAATGTGATGGAGGTCCATGGCAAGCTAAAGGTCTAGAAGTAGAGCTTGAAGCACTTCCTTTGGTGAACTTTAAAGAACTAATGACAAGAGCTAGGACTAAAGCACTTCAAGACCACATCCAAGCTAACTTGGACAAGCATGCAGGAGCACACCAACTCAAGGATCACAAGGGCTGGATTTTGATGTCTCAAGTTCATTTTAATTCAATAAATTCCAGCACTTGTTAGTGGCAAAATTAGTTGTTATAAAAGTCTTTTAGTGCATTAGTGTAAAGCTTTGTAAGTGCACTTGTGTGTGAATTGTTGGCTGCACTTAGAGGCTGAAAAACTGCACCTTAAGCCTTAAAAAAACTGCACCTTTACACGAATTAGGACAGCCAAGGTTACCTTAGGGAAACTTGCATTACAAGCCTCGTTTCACTTGCATTTATCTTCTTAGATTGCACTTAATTTCATTAGTGTTTCATGTGCATTTAGCTTGAATTTCGTGCATATATAAAGCTGCCAAAAACTATTGTAACAACTTTTGTTCACTTTAATGCAATCTGAAAATTGTGTAGAGATTGTCTCTCTTTGTTCCTTGTGCAAGAACCTCTTGTTTCTTATCAATGGCTTCAAGTTATTGTTGCGATTCTTCCTAGGCTTATTGGAAAACTTTTCCATGGTGCCATACACCTTCATCCCTTACCTTTCTTCCACTTTCCATTGCTTAAATTAAAACTTACAAACAACCCATTAATTCGAGAAAACTGGACAGCTTTGTGTCCTTGAGGAAAGCTTGAAGTTCGAGTTTCAATGCAAGGTAGATTTGGGAAATTCATGGGTAATGGTTTCAGCCATACATCAAAATAGGGTAAAATCTGATTTCACCCCTATTTTATTTTCAACTCTGACATCTACTTGCCCATGCAAGTTAATTAATTTTATTTTTTTAGTAGAAAATTAAACCTTTCCTCCCAAATCTCACCCTTACTGCTTCTATCATAAAAACATTTTTTTAAAAACCAATAGAATATAGGTTACATACATAACTATAACACAAACAATAGAATATTTAAAATAGTTTCACACTAACTTTAGACATATGTAAAACTATACTCAATGATGGAGGTCAATTCCAAGCCAAAAGGTCTAGAAGGAGAGCTTGAAGCACTTCTTTTGGTGAGCTTTAAATGAACAATGAAAAGAGCCAGGACTCAAGCACTTCAAGACCACATCCAAGCTAATAATATGTATCTCTTGGAAAAGCATGAAAAAGCACACCAACTTAGTGGAAACACAAAAGAAAGGTTGTCTGTTTTAATAGATTACCGTCTGTCTGTAATAGATTAAAAGCATCTTTTCTGATAAGTTTAATCGATTTCCAGATGCCTATAATTGATTAAACCAGCATCAGGAATTTAAAAAAAAAAAAACAAGGTTTTTCTGTTTTAATCGATTACAAGAAAGCTGTAATAGATTACATAAGCCTGAAAATGTAAAAAAGAACTTTGTTTTAATCGATTATGAGTGCGGATTAATCGATTAAATCAGTTTGAAAACTGCACTGCACATGTTGAGCAACCAAGAGTCACTTTAGGGAAAGCTTTCACTTCAAGCTTCATTTGGGCTTCATTTCAATTTGCATTTTCCTTACATTTAGTGACATTTAGCTTGTAATTTCGTGGCCTATATAAGGTGCCAAAACTGAAAATTGTTGTGAGAGTTTCTTTCTTGTTCTTGTGTAAGAACTTCTTGAGTCTTATCAATGGCTTCTCAATGCTATTATGGTGATTCTTCCTAGGCTTATTGGAAAGCTTTTCCATGGTGCCATCCATTGTCATTCTTAATCTCTCTTCCATCTTTCATTGTTGAATTAGAAAGCTTAAAAACAACCCAAATTCTTGGGAAAGTGCATAATTTAGAGTTCTTGAGGTTTGCTTGAAGATTGGGTTTCATTGCTTACCGATTTTGGAAACTTAATGTCTAATGGTTGTAGACATTACATCATATGGTATCGAGAGCCTAATCCTTGTGGAATTCTTCTTCAAGTTCAGTTTTAAAAGTTCTTCAAAGGTAAAAAACTGCACCAAAACTGAAAAACGAAAATCCATTTCAAATCCTTGTTTCTTGTTGTTTTCATTTGATTTTTGGTGGTGTGGGCTTGTTGTATGTTCCACCACATAACCTTTGTGTTTCCTTTAAGTTTCATGTGATTTCATGTGTTCATGTTCTTCATCTTCTTCATGTATTCTTGATATTTTTCTAATTTTCTTGTCTTGATTCTTGTTAATTTTTGTTTGTAGTGTTTTTTTGTGTTGTATGACCACTTGTGTTAATTCTACTCTCATGTCTAATCTGAATTGAGTTGTAGAAGCAAATTTTACAATAGTCATACATCAAAATTTTAGTGATTCATCATCAATTTCTTTAAGAATTTTTGAACTTGTGCAAAAGAAAAACAAAAGCTTACAAAAAAAATTTGTGAAAGAAACAATCAAAAGCAAAAAAGAAAATACATCAAGTGGTAAAAAGTGAAAGAAAAAAGAATTTAGAAGCAAATCAAAGTCACAAAAGCTACAAGTTTAAATTTCCTTTGAACCACAAAATTAAGTGAACTTGCATGACATGCAAATTTGATGAAATTTGGCTTCTAGCAATTGAATTTACTTGGCATATCCTACTTGTGCAATTTGGTACAGCTATAGCATTCCTTGAGTTGTCTCATAAATTCCATTTGAGTTGTGCTTTTCTACAAAAAAAATTCTTTGTTGCCTGTCTCTTAAATTTCTAAGGTTATGTCTTAGAGTTTTCTTGTTCTTGGACTCTTGAGTCTAGCCTAGAATCCATTCCTATTTCACTATAGTAAAGAAGCTTGATTTGATTAGAAGTTTTGCTTAAGAACTATAGAGAGGAATAAGAGTGGAAAAAGGCAAGAGAGAACATTATAGAAAAAAGCCTAGAAAGTGTGCAAACACGAGTGAGAGGGGTGAAAATTTTCTTATATACTTGTGTTTTTGCTAACCATTTCTTTTGAAGGATGAGCTCAATAGGAGATGAGGCTTTGTCACTTAGAGACACTAGGTTGATAGAAGCCATGGAAAAACAAATAAAAAACTTCCAAACTAAAATGGATGCAACATTTGAGGAGTTTAAAAAGAAGACTAAAAGAAGGAGTAGTCCAAATGGTAGTGTGGATAGAAAGGCTCATGGCAATAGGAGGGTGAGTCAGTATGCTTATTCTCATAGAGGAAATTATGATGATGAGAGTGAGAGGAAGGAGAGGAGAGAAAATAATGTTAAAAGAGAAGTCCACAAAGATCAAAGGGTGGAGCAACAACTAAAAAGGAGAAAAGATTCCTTTTCTAAGACCAATGAGGCTGCAACTTCTAGTTGGAAGGACAAGCCTAAAAGGGAGGTTTCCCATGTGAAAAATAAGGAAGAAAAGGTGTAGAGCTCAAGCAAAAAAATTAGGGATCCTAGTCCAACAAGATCAAACAATATCAAGTGTTTAGAGTGCCTTGGTAAAGGTCACATTGCTTTTCAATGTCCTAACAAAAGAACCATGATTTTGCTTGAGGAGGGAGACATAAAGAGTGAGTCTTCAAGTGACTCAAGAAGTTCTTCAAGTGAAAAGGAAGAAGAAATTACATTAGTGGAGACCAAAGAGGGTGATGATCCCTTGATGGTAAAGAGAATGCAAGAGCTGGAAAAAAGCAAGGCACTTGAAAAAAAATACTACACCTATAAAAGAGAAAGAGATTGATAGGAAAAAAATTCATGAGATTAAAGAGAGCTTGTTCTTAAGTGAAAAGGAAATCAAGAAAGTGGTATTGGCTAAACAACCTCTTTATTATATGATTCCTAAGTCTCTTTGTTTACATATTGAAAAGGAAGGAGAAAAATGGCCCAAAGCTATACAACCTCTTTTGCATGAAGTTGCTTTCAAACCATGGAAAGATAAGTTGTATCATGCACCTATTCTTGCATTGCCTAATTTTAATGCTTCTTTTGAATTGGAATGCGATGCATCTAATGTAGGCATTGGAGGGGTTTTGATTCAAGATAAACATCATATTACTTATTTTAGTGAGAAATTAAAGGATGCATGTTTGAACTATTCCACTTATGATAAAGAGTTGTATGCACTTGTTAGAGTCTTGCAAAATTGGCAACATTATCTTTTACCTAAGGAATTTGTGATCCATAGTGATCACAAGTCTCTTAAATATATGAAAACTCAAAGTAAGCTAAACAAGAGACATGCTAAATGGTACATCAAGGGCAATTTGAGGACTTGGGAGGAGTGTCTACCTAACATTGAGTTTGCTTACAATAAAGTAGTTCACAAGACTACTTCTTTATTTCCTTTTGAAATTTTTTATGGCTTTAATCTTTTAACTCCTCTTGATTTATTGCCATTACCTAACAATTCTTCTATGATTAATCAGGATGCTTTGTCTAAAGCTTATGTTAGGAAATTGCATGAACAAGTAAAAGGCCATGTGGAGAGGAAAATGGAACAATATACTAAACAAGCCTATAAGCACAAGTGGGAGGATAAATTTTCTCAAGAGAATGTTGAATTTCCAAGTACAAGTGAGGAAGTAAACTTGAGGACAAGTTTCTCTCAAAAAGGAGGGGATGATGGAGGTCCATTCCAAGCCAAAGATCTAGAAGGAGAGCTTGAAGCACTTCCTTTGGTGAGCTTTAAAGGAACAATGAAAAGAGCCAGGACTCAAGCACTTCAAGACCACATCCAATCTAATATGTATCTCTTGGAAAAGCATGAAGAAGCACACCAACTTAGTGGAAACACAAAAGAAGGGCTGTCTGTTTTAATAGATTACCGTTTGTCTGTAATAGATTAAAAGCATCTTTTCTGATAATTTTAATCGATTACCAGATGCCTATAATCGATTAAATCAGCCTCAGGAATTTAAAAAAAAAAAAAACAAGGTTTTTCTGTTTTAATCGATTACAAGAAAGCTGTAATAGATTACATAAGCCTGAAAATATAAAAAAGAACTCTATTTTAATCGATTATGAGTGCGGATTAATAGATTAAATCAGTTTGAAAACTGCACTGCACATGTTGAGTAGCCAGAGTCACTTTAGGGAAAGCTTACACTTCAAGCTTCATTTGGGCTTCATTTCAATTTGCATTTTTCTTACATTTAGTGACATTTAGCTTGTAATTTTGTGGCCTCTATAAGGTGCCAAAACTGAATGTAACTAACTTTGGTTCATTAATACAATTCTGAAAATTGTTGTGAGAGTTTCTCTCTTGTTCTTGTGTAAGAACTTCTTGAGTCTTATCAATGGCTTCTCAATGCTATTGTGGTGATTCTTCCTATGCTTATTGGAAAGCTTTTCCATGGTGCCATCCATTGTCATTCTTAATCTCTCTTCCATCTTTCATTGCTGAATTAGAAAGCTTAAAAACAACCCAATTTCTTAGGAAAGTGCAGAATTCAGAGTTCTTGAGGTTTGGTTGAAGATTGGGTTTCATTGCAAGGTAGATTTGGGAAACTTAATGTCTAATGGTTGTAGACATTACATCACTCAACCTACAAATTAAAACATATACATTCAAAAGCATAATTATCCAATAAAGACTTAAAAAGTAAAGTTCAAAAATATAATCAAGAAACACAAGACATAAAATTCAAATAACACAAATTAAAACAAAGTTTATAAATACTAGGTTGCCTCCCAGAAGCGCGTCTTTAACGTCTTTTAAGCTAGACATCCTTGTTGTAGCTCAGACTTCCTACAATCACCCAAGTAGTGTTTGATTCTGCTGCCGTTCAATGTCCATGTCCTCTTTGTGGCTGGATCTTCTAATATCACAGCTCCATGTGGCATGACTTCGTTGATGATGAATGGTCCAGACTACTTAGATTTTAGCTTACCTTGAAATAATCTTAATCTAGAATTAAATAACAAAACATGTTAACCAAGCTGAAAATTCCTTTTCAAAAGCTTTTTATCATGATAAACTTTAACTCTTTGCCTATAAAGCTTAGAATTCTCATAATCTTGAAACTGTAATTCCTCCAATTAATGAAGTTAGAGCTTCTTGTGTTCACCAGCTGCATTCAGATCAAAATTCAGAAATTTCAATGCCCAATAAACTTTGTGACCTAACTCAACAGGTAAGTGACAAAATTTGCAATAGACCAATTGGAGGGAGTGAGTCCTGTAGGAGCTTTGTATGTTGTTCTATATGCCCACAGAACTTCATCTAATTTTGAGATCAATCCTTCCTTAATTGAGCAGCTGTTTTCTCCAGGATCTTATTTACTTCCCTGTTAGAAACTTCAGCTTGCCCATTGGTCTGGGGATGCTAAAGTGAGGCTACCTTATGTCTGACACTATAGTGTTGGAGAACTTTCTTGAGTTAGACATTACAAAAATGATATCCTCCATTACTTATCAGTACCCTTGGTGTGCCAAACCATGAAAAGATGTTTTTCTTTAGGAAGCGAATGGTGGTCTTTGCATCTGCATTTTGAACAACTATGGCTTCCACCCATTTGGTTACATAGTCAACAACCAATAGAATGTATTCATTTGAGTAAGATGGTGGGAATGGACCAATGAAATATATTCCCTAGCAGTCAAAAGCTTCAATCTCTAGAATGTTTTGTAGTGGCATTTCATTTCTTCTGGAGATTCCACCTGTTCTTTGATAGTTATCACAACTCTGAACATATTGATAAGCATCCTTGCACAAAGTAGGCCAATAGAAACCAGATTGGAGGACCTTGGCAGCAGTCCTCTCTCCATTGTAATGGCCTCCATAAGGTGAACTATGGCAATGCCACAATATACTTCTTGCCTCTCCCTGAGTTATACATCTTCTCAAGAGATTATCTTCTCCAATCTTAAAAAGATAAGGATCATCCCACACAAAGTAATTAGAGTCTCTAAGAAACTTCTTTTTCTGGTGCCAAGTGAGATCATTAGAAAATGCACTAGCGACTTTGAAATTTTCCATCTCAGCAAACCATTGCCTTTCTGCAATGTTGAATAGCTTTTCATAAGGAAACTCTTCTTGAATTTCAGGACCTTGTGCGGTCACCTCATCAATGGTAAGTCTAGAAAGATGATGAACTACATGATTTTCACTCCCTTTGTCATCCTTGATTTTAAAATCAAATTCTTGCAAAAGTAGAATACAATAGATAAGTCTGGGTTTAGAGTCAGCTTTGACCAATAGATATTTTATAGTAGCATGATCAATAAAAACCACAACCTTAGATCCTATCAAATAAGATCTTATTTTTTTCCAAAGCATACACCACCGCAAACAATTCTTTTTCAGTTGTTGCATAATTAATTTGAGCTTTATTTAACACCTTGCTTGTATAATGTATGACGTAGAAAGCTCATAAGCAGCACATGAATGACAATACAATGATAGTATGCATCATGTTGGCATCCATGTCGCCTGAGCTACAAAAGCAGCATGAGCATATGGATGCTCCCTCTATCATCTTACATCTCAAGGAGTTGTATGATATTAAAGGCAGGCATGAGAGGTATGAGGCCTCGAGAATTGTTCTCGTGTAGGATGTATGAGAGCATGAGTGTGAGCAGTCATGTTCTTAAGATGATTGGGCTCATTGAGAAGCTAGGAAATCTAGGCTTCGTGATGGATGCCGAGCTAAGCAATGACTTAATCCTCACATCACTGCCACCTTCCTTTAGTCAATTCATTATGAATTATAACATGCATGCAATGCTTGTGAGCTTGCCTGAGTTGTTAAGTATGTTAACAACTGCTGAGGTGTTTATCAAAAAGGATAAGACACACACTCTCTTCTGATTGGTGAGCCTAATAAGGCCAAGGGTAAGGCTAAGGAGCCTGCAAAAGGAAACTCCCTTAAGCCCAAAGGAAATCCAAAGAAGAAGAAGGGCAACAAGAAGGGTAAGAGTGCACCTAAGGACAAAAGCGATGCTGTGTGCTTCCACTGTGGCAAGACTGGCCATTGGAAGAGAAACTGTCCAGACTACCTGAAGAGTGTGAAGGACAAGAAACATAGTGATGCTTCTGCCTCAGGTATTTACATGATTGATGTAACGTCTAAAATTTTTCGCTTGTTTTATACAAAAATTTATTTACCAAATCGTTTTTCTTCATTTTTTTTTAAAACAAACTTCCAATGAAACTTCAAATAAAATAGTTGCCATTAAATATTTCTTAGTACAAAATAAAGTATCATACAGTCCATTACAATAATATTATTCAGATACAAACCATAATATAGTTCGAATACAGACCAACAACCCAAAAT
>PYAF01005537.1:57656-67911 GCA_007407185.1 Glycine tomentella
TCTTCAAATTGGATTAAGTGTATCATTTTGGGCTGTTCTTCCTTTAGACTTGGGCTTGTCTCAAGTAAAGTGGTCACCATGAGATTTAGAGCCTCTTTAGCCTTTTTAGCTTTTGATCTTGTCATTGGGCCTCCAAGACCTTGTATGTCCTCCAAGTTTGTTGCTTTGGTCATGTCCCCTCCTAGGTCCTCATCATTATATCATAATAAAAACAACTCAAATATATACATTAAAGGTCTATTTATTTACCCCTAACAAATTATGCCTTTTCTAAGTTGCAATAAGATCATCCAAAATAGAATAAAAATCTCTAAATAACACATACGATAAATTATTCCGTATCAAAAATCCTAAATAAGTAATGGAAATAATAAACAAATTTACATTATGTAGTAAGCCATGTGCTTGATATTTCATAAAAGACATAAACAACAATGTTCTTTGACCTTGCAATTCAAAGGATTTCCCCAGTCATAAATCGGCAGCCTTGACAGTTGGTCTTTTTCGAAAGCCAACGTTAAGCATTGCTTGTAAATCAAGAGAACAACAACATGAAATTCAGCCGGAATTAAGACTCATTTGGATAAAGTTCACCATAAAAAATTGTAATAAAAGAAGATAAGAAAAGACAATATGAATTTAGCTTTTCTCGTAAGCCAAAATTATCTTATGTATCTTGCCTTTTGGAGAAGTTAAATGAGATTATTTCTGTGAAAGGTATGTGTAAAGGTTGATCTTAGGTTAAAAAAGATGTCCAATTGTAGTATTTTACTTTCTTATGTTCTTCTCATATATGGATTTATGTAGAAGTTTTTTCAAACTAATTCACACTTGAATCGAAGCAGTAATTTCAAGTAGTAATGATGAGAATCAAACAAGGAACAAAGACATTGAAGCAATACAAGGACTTGGTGGACAAATGACAAGGGCATGTGCTAAGAAAGCAAAGGAAGCCTTGAACCAAATGGTGACAACATTCATTGAACCAAATTCACAACTACAAAGAATAAACCCAAGTTGGTCAACTACATAAAGCAACTTGTTGAACGAAGATGTCTATTTTTATTTTATTTTATTAAATAAAGTTTTTAATAAGATGTCTAGAATAATATAGGTTGTTGGTGTATTTTTATGTTTGTTGAGTGACTTAAATGATAATGAAGACACTTGATTGAGATAATTATCACCAATAAATAATAGGAGTTAGACTTTTGGAATCCTATGGCTAGCTATATGTAGCTTTTTTTTGTGAATGAAAGGACATCAAATTACAATTCTGACATTGTGAGTGAGACTAGTTCTCTAGGTTATTTTGAGAATCTCTGAACTTATCAAGGGTGTTTATTCTTGTGGCGTTCATAGGCTAATCAATCCTTGGATTGTGGTGCCTTCTAATTTTGGTTCACTTATTTTCGTTCCAAATTTTCATTCAATCAAACCCTAACCCTCAAATTCCCAATTTCCATCTCAATTAATCTCAGAGGTATCTCTCGAAATAGTTGGCATTCTTCGGTGTTTTCTAAGTCTATCGTGTAGTTCAGAAAGTGTTTTTTTTCCTAATTTTAGAAACACTTAATTTTGAGGAATAAAATGTTAGATAAGATCTTTTCTTAACAATACGTGCTAGAGGTTGAATATGGGGCTTAAAATCTATTCATAGATGATCCAGTCATGAACTTCCAATGGAGGTTCTTATATCATTTTGTATCAGAGCCAAGTTCTGGGATTGGAATTTAGTTAAATTTTATCTAGTCTTTCATCAATTATGGTCACACAATTGGTAACTCTAACCTCTAAATTAAAATTGTGAAATTATCTTTTAGCCTTTGTGTTTGTTCTGCCAATCTTCCTCCATCCTTGCCTTTGTTAAATAGTCTAACCATGATTCTCTTGGTCATCTCTTTTTGTAGAAGCTTGGTTTTGGACATTTTCATTGGAACCTTCAATTCATGGGGTGCTTCTAGAACTTCATGCTCTTTGGATAGTCCTCTATCATCCCCTCCTTCTTGAAAAGAATCTGTCCTCGAATTTGCATTCAAAACACCTACATCATAAGAAGAAAGATCAATGACAGCAAAACTAGAACTCACCCCATACTCACTTGGCAAATCAATCCTGTAGGCATTGTTAATCCTCTCAAAGATCTTGAAAGGACCATCACCCCTAGGTTGGAGTTTAGATTTCCTTTGGAAAGGAAACCTATCCTTCCTTAGATGTACCCAAACTCAATCTCCGGGATCAAATATCATGGTCTTTCTTCCTTTGTTGGCATGTCGTGCACATTGCTCCATCTTCCTCTCAATTTGATTTCGCACCCTTCCACGGAGATTCCTGACAAAAGTGGCTTTAGAAATCCCATTCTTACTCAAAATAGAAGAATCATTAGGTAAGGAGACTAAATCAACAGCGAATAATGGGTTAAAACCATAAACAACCTCAAAAGGAGAAAAAGAAGTAGTAGAGTTGGTTACCCTATCATCAAGTCTAGGATTAGGATGTCGATACCTTATCGTTACATTGTTGATGGGTTTACAATCCATGCACATCCTCCACATGCTATCTTTCTTGGGGACTAAGATGACTGACATTGTACATAGGCTCAAGCTTTCCTTCACCCACCTTTTTGCATTAACTTTTCAACCTGATTTTGAATCTCTTTGGTCTCTTCCGGATTACTCTTATAGGCAGCCCTATTAGGAAGTGACACTCCCAGAACAAGATCAATTTGATGCTCAATTCCTCTTAAAGGAGACAATCCATGGGGTATGTCTTGTGGAAAGACATCCTCAAACTCCTTTAAAAGTGTATCAAAATCTTGAGGCAACTCAAGGGCACTAGAAGACAAACATATATAATTTGGAATAAGTAAATACATTTGTTGTCTATCTAGTATCACTCTTTTTATCTCCTTAGGTTTCATGAACAAACTCTCTTTTATGACAAACTGTTTTTCACTCTTTTTTTCTATTTTCTTTTGTTCTTTCTTTTCACTCTTTTTGCCATCTTTTTCTGTTCGGCTTTTTTCTCTCAAAGGACTCCTTTCTTTTATTTTATTTTCTTTTTCTCTTTTCAATCTCATTTTTATTTGATCCTCACACACCTCACTTGGAGACAAAGGTGAGAGAACTATTTTTTTTACCTTTATGTAAGAAAGAATATCTATTGGTGACCCCATTGTGAATAACATCTCGATCATATTGCCACGGCCTACCAAGCAAAACAAGGCCAGCTTCCATGGGAACCATATCACAAAGCACTTCATCAACATATTTTCCAATGGAGAATGTAAGCAACACTTGCTTATCCACAACCAACTCACCATTGTCACTCAACCATTGTAATTTATAAGGCTTAGGATGAGGGGTGGTTTTTAAACCAAGCATCTCCACTAATCTAGTGCTTGCAACATTGGTACAACTTCCTCCATCAATGATAAGAGAACAAACCTTTCCATTCACCTAGCATCTGGAATGAAAAATGTTTTCTCTTTGTGTATCATCTTGATCTTTGCACAATCTTCCCATGAGTCTCTTATCATCAAAAGATCTCCCTCTTCCGGTTGAAGAAAACCATCATCCTCCCCTTCACTATAGGAACTATGCGAGCTTTTAGATGACTCATTATCCACCTCTCCATTCTCCAACACAATCATGGTCCTTTTGCTTGGACATTGGGATGCAATATGAGCCTTACCCAAACACTTAAAAAGCATTTAATTGAACTAGATTTATTGGAAGGGGGTTGAGTAGAAGTAGGATTACCTCTTGAAGACTTCCTTTCAATATGTTGTGAAGAAGAACCCTCCTTCTTGGAAGTGTCCTTATCCTTCCAAGATGAATAACCATATGAAGACTTCTGTAGGGTTGTTTTCTCTTCAATTGTTGCTCCACTTTCATAGCCCTATGTATAAGTTCATCTAGGGTGTTGTAGCTTTGAAGTTCTACAACATCTTGAATGTCCCTATTCAAACCATTCAAAAATCTAGCCATTGTAGCCTCATTGTCTCTTCAATGTTTGCTCTCATCAAAGAAATCTCCATCTCCTTGTAATAATCATCAACACATCTACTTCCTTGATAGTGTCTTTGTAATTTGTTATGCAAATCCCTTATATATTGAGGTGGGACAAATCTATCCCTTATGATTCCTTTCATTATCAACCATATGTCTAGTCGATGTCTTCTCAATCTTTCTCTCTCCATTTGCACTTGATTCCACCACGCCATGGCATATCTCTCAAATTCTAAGCTAGCCAACTTCATTTTCTTTTCTTTACTAAAATTGTGACAATCGAAAACTTGGTCGACTTTCATCTCCCAATCAAGGTACACCTTCAGGTCATAAGTTCCTAGGAACTTTGGAATTTTGAATTTCACATCTTCCATCCTATGCCTATGCCTATGCCTATGCCTTCTACCATATTCGTAGCCATCATCACTCCCTTGAGAAGAATGAGGTGACCTATGATGTCTCCTTTGCTCCATGTCTTCCATTTTTGTATTCATCAAATCTGTCTCCCATTCACCTTTCAACATTTCTGTGCAACTTATCCATTTGCTTAGCCAATGAAGCCATTAGATTAGCAGTTCTAGGGGAAAGTGGATCACTATCACTTTTGGACACCATGGCTACAAGAAAATGTTAGTAAAACAAATAAAATATTGGATCTTAACACTCAATAAGTGTAAACACTTTTCAACACTTGTGTTTCACACTTGTAAGACTTTTTCTATAAGGTACACGCTTTTCTTTTTCCACTCACTAACTCTTCTTCAGCCCTGAAATCAACCAAAGATTTCAATTCAAGGAGTAACCAAAGTGGAAGATGAAACAAATCCAAACTCAACTTAAGAGGTCAAAGAAAGAAAACTCTAAAAGAAAACCTTGGAAATTTAGAAGACAAACAATAAAAGCTAAAAAAAGAAAGTATAACACAAAAGGAATTCCATACAAAACAAATAGGAACACATCAAAAGAGAAAGCTGTAAAATTTTGACTGTAAGTTTTTTCATTTTTTATATTCGAGTCCTCATATTTTTTGATATTTTTATTTTGACCCCAAAATATTTTTGAATATTTGCTCTTTAGTCCATCGTATATTGTCTTTTGGGACCAAAAACTTTTGAATATCCTTTGAAGACAAAAAGATAGGATAATTCAACAAATAGATAAGATAAGATAAGATAATTCAACAAAAAGATAGGATATTCAAATCTAATTTTTTTTCATTTTTTTTTGGAAAAAAAATTAAATAAAGAGAATGAAAATTGCTCTCTGGATTCTAGCTCTGATTACCACATGATGACTACCAAGGCAAGAATGCTTGGATTGGATCATTTCCAAAGGGCAAATTACAGACATCAATGAAATAGATAGTAGAACTTACAAATAAAAGGTGGGAAAGATTAAGAAGATGATAATGAATAACACCACGATCCGTATTGGAACGATAAGTTGAGGAAGATTCGTCACAAAGGAAAGCTTTCTTGATAAGAATCGATTTGGGTTCAACCAAGAACCAAGAAGAGGCTAAGCTCTCAATTCAAGCAAATGCTTAATTTTATTCAACTAAAAGTTATTCAAAATTAGCAATGTCTAAGTAATTATAGAGTTAAGCCTATAATAAAACCTAAAAATGCATAGTTTGGGCTTATTTAAGTCCACATTGAGGCCCATTATACAAATAAGAAATTACTAAATTACGACAATACGAAAATTACGAAAACTAGGAAAATTACTAAAGCTACGAAAGAAATTACGCTAAGCGCGATATTCTCACTAAGTTAGCTCTCCTACAATCTTCAAGGTGCTCCAAAGCTCCTTGTGTCTTCCTCCATCCTTACCCTTGTTAAATAGTTCAGCCATATTCTCTTGGTCATCTCTTTTTGTAGAAGCTTGGTTTTGGACATTGTCATTGGAACCTTCAATTCATGGAGTACTTCTAGAACTTCATGCTCTCTATCAAGTAGCCTCTTGGTCTTCATTGAGATTGGCTTTAATCAAGGATACCTTCATCTTTTTGTAATACTTATCTACACACTTGTCCCCTTGTGTGAGTCTTTGAAGCTTGTTGTGAAGCTCTCTATGATAATGGAAAACAATATATCTTCTTCTCATTAATCTATTCATCTCCTCCCAACTATTCACCAAGGTTCTCCAAGTCCCGCCCTTTCCTTTTGTTCTTTGTCCCACCAAATGAGAGCATAGTTAATGAACTCTAAGGTTTCCACCTTCATCTTATTATCTTCTGTATAGTTGTGGCATGCAAATAGTTGCTCAATCTTCATCTTCCACTCCAACAAAGTTTCTGGATCACTTTTTCCTTGAAAAGAGGGTATCTTCAGTTTTACTCATTCAATTTTGTCTTCTCTAGCATCACCACCATCATTATCTCTTCACCTCCTCCGTTTACCTCCACAATCATCACGATTCTCTTGATCTTCTAATTTTCCTTCTCCAAGTTAGAAGGACATAAATAAGGAGGGAAGTAATTCTTCAAGTAATTACAATGTTGCACCTCAAAAGACTCAAAAATCCAATGAGTCCCCCAAAAAGACAAGGAGTAGCAAGATAAAATGTTTTAAGTTCTTGGGGAGAGGTCACATAGCTTCTCATTGTCCAAATAAGAAGACTATGTTCCTTAAGAAAGATGGAGAGATTATGAGTTATTCTTCTTCAGATTCTGAATGATTCTTCTTCAAAAGGAGATTTGTTCATGGTTAGAAGGGTGTTGGGCAGTCAAGCAGTGGAATTGGATGATTGTGAAAGAGAAAATATTTCCCACACAAGGTGTATTATTCAAGGGAAGTTATGTTCTTTGATAATTGATGGATAGAGTTGCACCAATGTGGGCATGTGGCCAGTGCAAGATTTTTGTCAAAAATGAATTTTGAGACTAAATCACACGCACAACCTTACAAGCTTCAGTGGCTTAGTGAAGATGGTGAAATGACCGTGAATAAACAAGTTGAAGTTGGTTTCTCCATTGGCCTATGGAAGTTTGTCATCTGCTTCTTGGCAGGCCTTGGCAATTTGACAAAATGGCCAACCATGATGGATTTACCAAAAAGTTTTCTTTTGTGCATAAAGAACGCAAGATTACTCTTGCACCTTTGTCTCTTAGTGAGGTTTGTGAGGATCAAAATAAAATGAGAGAAAAGATAAAACGAGAGAGGAAAGAAAGAGAAAAAAAATGAGAAACAAAAGAGAAAAGAGAGTAGACTGAAAAAGAAAGAAGAAAGTGAAGATAAAAAGAATGCGAAAGAGAAAGAAAAAGAGATAAAGTCAATTATGCTTGTCAAAGAAGGAGAGGTAAGAAAGGGTATGCTTTTGAAAAGGTCGATTCTCTTACTTCTAAGTAAAGAAATCCATTTAGAAATTACAAAGTTTACTAAACCCACCTCCAAATGAGCTTTCTTCTTTGTTACAGGAATTTGAGGATGTCTTTCCCAAAGAGGTGCCTCACGGTTTACAACCTCTAAGAGGAATAGAACACCAAATTGATCTCATTCTAGGAGCTTCCTTGCCAAATAGGCCAGCCTATAGGAGTAATCCTCAAGAGATCAAAGAAATTCAAAGGCAAGTTGAGGACTTGATGCAAAAAGGGTAGGTACAAGAAAGTTTGAGTCCATGTCAGTAGCAGTCATTCTAGTGCCTAAGAAGGATGAAATTAGAGAATATGTACAGATTGTAAAGTCATCAACAACATCAAATTAAAATACAGGCATCCCATTCCTAGGCTAGATGACTTGGTAGATGAATTGTATGGTGCTTGTGTTTTCTCTAAAATTGTTCTGAAAAGTGGATATCACCAAATTAGGATTAGAGAAGGTGATGAACGGAAAACAACTTATAAGATTAAATATGGGTTGTATGAGTGGAGGGTTATGCCCTTTGGGTTAACCAATGGTTCTAGCACTTTCATGAGATTGATGAACCATGTGTTGATGGAGTTTCTAGAAAAGTTTGTAGTAGTTTATTTTGATGATATTCTGATTTATAGCAAATCCCATGATGATCATCTTATGCAATTCAGGTGATTTTTAGAAGCTCTTAAGCAAGAGAAATTGTATGCTAACATGGAAAAATGTGTGTTCTGTATGGACCATGTAGTTTTTCTTGGTTTTGTTATTACCTCACAAGGAGTGCAAATTGATCAAGAGAAGGTGAAAGCCATTCAAGAGTGGCCAACCCCCAAAAATGCAAGTAACATAAGAAGCTTTCATGGCTTGGTTAGTTTCTATATGAGGTTTTTTTTTAAGGATTTTAGCACTTTGGTTGCACCTCTTAATGAAATTGTTAAGAAAAATGTGAGGTTTAAATAGATGGAGAAACAAGAGCATGCATTCACTGTTAGTATATGGATGTCCTAAAGACAATCTTTTCATTAGATTAGGACGTACATGTACTTTTCATATTGTCATGAATAAATTATAAGCGCTCTTTATCTTGTTTCATATTTGTCTCGATATTATTATTAATATATGAGTAACTAGATAAAACCCTTGGAATATAATAGGTATCTTTTGAATATCAGTGATGGGATCACGATCATGAGGATTCATGGATATCAGATGTCTACTCCTAAATTTAAGTTCCTAGTCTAGAGACACTGAGAATAGGGATCAGCGATCTCGGGTAAGACTAGCATGACTTATCTACTTGTATGCAGATACAAGGTAAAGACCTCATGAGCTACAGACATGGAGATGTCTTAGCTAAAGAAAGTCGTGGGTGGACCTATAAGGGTATAGCTCGCACTGAACGGACCCACAAAGAGACTCTATGAGGAAATCTCACAAATAGTATCATTAGAGAATTCTCTTATTATTTGGGTGTGTCTTTCCTTAGACCAGAAGTTTTCACCTAGACTGTGTTCTAGAAGACATGCTTTGATTATATACCTCGTCTGCTTGAAACATGGAGACACATAGGTATACCTTTGGGCATGTCCTGAAAGAACACGAGTGTAGGGTGACTAGCTGAAGGAATTCGTCAAATCTCTGTGAGAGATTAGGTTATCTGTAAACCGGAGAAATTGGGATGACATTTACGGGACTCGGGAATCTATGCATAGTAAAAGAAATCATGAGATGATTTGCCTTTAGAGTCAGTAAAATTGGAGACTCCCTATTTCGTATTAAAGCTTACCCTAGACCGCAAGGACTGATAAGTTTCCTTACCCTAGGTTTTATAGGAAGGTAACCGAGACGAAAGGAAATACATACGGAAACCAAATAGATATAATAGGATGATCTTTGTCATTTACCTAACTAGTTCTGGGGCAACAAAGCATTGCTAGTGCTTTGTGTTGTCATTAAATGGGTAGAGGCCTTATTAGGCCCAAACTCATTTATGTCAGTAGCTATGTTGGGCCTAATGGGTCACATACTAACACTTTATTATCATGACATTATAGCATTAAAGGTTTTGGGCCTAATAATGGTTTCTGGCCCTAGAAAGAGTTTAGAAACTTATCTTAAAGAGAAAGGGGCGCATGAATGGAGTTAATGGGCTTGGATAGTCCAAGACATTATTAATTAATTTAAATAGTTAAATTAATTATTTGATATTTAAATTTGATAATTTAAATATGAATTAACTATAGTAGATAGTTTCATATCAAAAGGAGAAGATAAGAGCTAGATTTGAATTTGAATTCAACTAGCATCTTATCATGATCATATCCTAGATTTTAGGAAGAAGTTTGAGGGCTAATTAGAGGCTTATCATACGGCTGGATATTTGATTATTATTTGGCAAAATAAATTCCAAGTAATTGATTGACTTGATCTTAAGAAGATAAGATAGGAGGTTGTTGGCAAATTTTGAAATACAACAACTCTATCTTTTCTTCATGTGTGAGATGCTTAATGATCAGAATTTTATGGTTAAAAATCTGACCTAAAACTCTTCTATAAATATACTCTTGTGATCATAGTTCTCATATAATGGTTTTTGAGAAAAACTCCATCTATCTTCATCCTTTTCACATGCCCCTTTGTGTGAGTTTTGACTGAAAATTCAGCCACCAATATCATCTATTGGTGAGTCTCTGAGATAAGTAAAACACTTTAAAACCTAACCTTCTTCCTCTCCATTGGTGCGCCTAGCTTGCCTCCTTTGGTGTTTGTTGGTGGCATTCAAGAAGTGTTCTTGAGTCTTGACAAGAAGTGGTGTGGATCAACATTAGAGGGCTTGTATCTTCAAGCCTATTCTTGATCATCAATTTCGAATATAAACAAGGTAACATCTAT
>PYAF01005537.1:68011-80273 GCA_007407185.1 Glycine tomentella
CTTCTTCCTCTCCATTGGTGCGCCTAGCTTGCCTCCTTTGGTGTTTGTTGGTGGCATTCAAGAAGTGTTCTTGAGTCTTGACAAGAAGTGGTGTGGATCAACATTAGAGGGCTTGTATCTTCAAGCCTATTCTTGATCATCAATTTCGAATATAAACAAGGTAACATCTATATCCTAAAGAATGATTCTTGAATGGTATGTATATCCGCTTTGAAAAAATTTTGTTTTTCTTCTCACATGCTTTCGGGCTTCAAGGCCCGATCTTTCATTCACTACACTCAAAGAAAAATTGACTCATGCACCTATTCTTGCATTACCTAATTTTACCAAATCTTTTGAAATTTAATGTGATGCATCCAATGTGGGGATAAGGGCTGTTTTAATGCAAGAAGGGCATCACATTGATTATTTTAGTGAAATATTGAATGAGGGTGTTCTTAATTATTCCGCATATGACAAAGAGTGGTATGCATCGGTAAGGGCATTACAGACTTGGCAATATTACCTTTTGACCAAAGAATTTGTCATTCATAGTGATCATAAGTCCTTAAGCATTTAAAAGGACAAGGCAAGATGGACAAAAGACATGCCAAATAGGTTGAATTTCTTGAACATTTTCCCTACATGCTCAAGCACAAGAAAGGTAAATCTAATGTGGTTGCAGATGCACTTTCAATGAGGTATGATTTGTTCTATACGCTTGGACTAAATTCATTGGTTTTGAGCACATTAAGGAATTGTACAAACACGATCCATATTTTGCTTCTGAGTATTATAATTGTGTGCAAACTATTCAAAATGGTTACTTTAGGCATAATGATTATTTGTTCAAAGAGAAAAGGTTATGTGTGCCTAAGGGATCCATAAGAAAAAATTGCTTGTGAAATAGGCACATGAGGGGGGATTAATGGGGTATTAAGGTGTTCAAAAGACTTTAGACTTGCTGCATGAGCATTTCTTTTGGCCTCACATGAAACATGATGTAAATAAATTTCGTGAGAATTGCATTGTTTGTAAGAAGTCTAAGTCTAAGGTCAAGCCTCATGGACTTTATTCCCCTTTGCCTATTCCTGATTGTCCTTGGATAGATTTGTCTATGGACATTGTTTTACCACAGACAAGGAATGGGGCAAGGATTCCATTTTTGTTGTAGTTGACAGGTTTTCAAAGATGACACATTTTTTACCTTGCAAGAAGATTGATGATGCTTGCCATGTTGCTAACCTATGCTTCAAGGAAGTTGTGAGTCTCCTTGGACTGACAAGAAGCATTGTTTCTGATCGAGACACCCAGTTCCTCAGTCATTTTTGGAGAACTTTATGGGGTAAGCTTGGCACAAAACTTCTTTTCTTTAATACATGTCATCCACAAACTGATGGACAAACTGAGGTAGTGAATATAACTCTTTCCTCTCAATGTGCGGGGACGAGACGACGTGACATACTACGATCAAGTACAGAAGTGCTGCCCTTCAGCTCAACAATATGGAACCTCTCTACTTAGGGATGAGATTAAAAAGAATATAAAGACTTGGGAAGAATGTTTATCACATGTTGAGTTTGCTTATAATAGGGTTGTCCATAGCACTACACAACACTCCCCATTTGAAATTGTGTATGGATTCAACCCTTTAACCCCTCTAGATTTGTTGCCATTTCCTAACAATTCTGTTTTAAAGCATAAAGATGGTAGGGCGAAGGCTGAATATGTGAAAAAGTTGCATGAACATGTGAAGGCTCAAATTGAGAGGAAAACTGAAAAGTATGCTAAACATGCCAATAAAGGTCAGAAACAAGTTGTCTTTGAACCAAGTGATTGGGTTTGGCTGCATTTGAGAAAAGATAGGTTTCCTTCATAAAGGAAATCTAAGCTTCAACCACAAGGAGATGGTCCTTTCCAAGTGTTGTCCAACATCAATGATAATGCTTACAAGATAGTGTTAGATATAGGGGGAGTTGGAAGAAGGAGCTGCGAGGTTCTCAAAGCAAGGCTAATGTAGTTGTCTTGGTGTTTTAGCTTTTTACATGCCCAATCATTATGATGACATTTGTAATTTGTCTAAGTTGTTCAAGTATATAGCCTTGTGATCCTTGCATAGCATAATTCATTTACATGCAAAGAAAATCACATGGCTTAATGTTTTGGAAAAATCAGTTTATGCACTGCTTTAATCGATTACCATTACTTTGTAATCAATTACATGCTTGTGTTTATTTCTAGAAAAGCCATGATGAACACTTTAATCGATTATCTCTCTTTTGTAATTGATTACCAAGTGGTATTTCAAAATATGTCTATCTGTGCTAATCGATTACAGCAAATTGTAATCGATTACTTAGTTCATTTTACATATAATGAAGAGTCTACCTTAATCGATTACAAAGGCTTGTTTTCAGTTTGAGCTTATCTGTGTTAATCGATTACATCACGTATTAATCGATTAAATTGTTCGTGAAAGATTTCCAGAAAGCTCAAGAACATATTAATCGATTATCTGATTGATTTAATCGATTACATATGTCAAAATAATCGATTACCTGAACGGATTAATCGAATACAGTTAGTTAAATCAATTTTTTATATAAAGGCTTTTTGGGTCAGCACTTCATAAGTTTTTGAGAATTTTCAGAGCGTAATATTCCTTGAGTTTTAGACTTACCCAAATGTTCTAAGTGCATCAAAAAGAGAAAGAAACTGATTTTACATGTTGAGTCACATCTTGTTAGAAGAATCAAATAGTTAATTTTTGAAGATGATGTGTTTGTAAGAAAAGGAGATTTGTGCATTGACATTAATTCAACTTGATTAATTGGTAACATCAAACATTCATTCAATAATCTGTTAAGGATCTCAGGTTGTGTATTTCTTGAACTCTTTCTTTTAGAATTCTGTGCTGTAAATCATTTTTAGTTCTTTCAAACTTTCTTGAGTAGGATTCTCAAGGGGAAAGATCTGAGTAGATTTCTCAGGATCTTTGTGATTTGTATTCTAATAGTATTTTAGAATTCAGTATCTTTATCACTTGTATTGCTTGTAAAAGAATAATTTGATCTAGTGAAAACTCTAACCTAGTGTTGGTTGGAAGACACTGGGTGTAGCCTCTAAGTTTATGAGGGGAACCAATATAAATAGTTGTGTATTGTGTTCTTTATCAGTGTTTCTTTCATTGGTTACATTTGGAAATAAATATATAATCAACAAGAAGCATTTTAGTCATTACATGCATTCTATGGTGAATCGTGATCGAAAGAAAATTATGTTTTTAATAAAGGGTGATTGAGTGATACGATCCAAGTTTTTAATTCCACAAATTATTTTTAAAAGACTGTTTTAACCAATTCACCCCCATCTTGATTAATTGAAGTGTGTTCATTGTATTTTCAGATAGATCTATTGGGTGAGCATGGTGTTAGCAATTCTTTTAATGTGTCTGATTTGTCTCCTTTTGATGTAGGTGATGAGGATTTCACATCGAGGTCAAATTCACTCAAAGAAGGAGGGGGTGATGAGAATAAAACAAGAAGGGGCATTGAAGCAATACAAGCATGGACAAATGACAAGGGCACATGCTAAGAAAGCAAAGGAAACCTTGAACCAAATGGTGACAACTTTCATTGAATTAGATTCACAACTACAAGGAATAAAGCCTAAGTTGGTTAATTACATAAAGCAACTTGAGGAATGAGATGTCTAGTTTTATTTTATTTTATTAAATAAAGTTTGTAATAATTTGTTTAGAATAATAATTGTTGTTGGTGTATATTTATGTTTGTTTGAGTGACTTAAAGGATAATTAAGAAACTTAATTGAGATAATTATCACCAATAAATAATAGGAGTTAGACTTTTTGTAGCCTATGGTCAGCTATATGTATCTCCTATTTTGTGAATTAAAGACACATCAAATTACAATTCTTCCATTGTGAGTGAGACTAGTTCTCTTAGTACTTTTGAGAATCTTTGAACTTATCAAGGGTGTTTATCCTTGTGGCATTCATAGGCTTATCAATCCTTAGATTGTGGAACCTTCCAATTTTGGTTCACTTATTTTCGTTTCCAAATTTTCGTTGAATCAAACCCTAACCCTCAAATTCCCAATTTTTGTCTCAATTAATCTTAGTTTTATCTCTCAAAATACCTGGCACTTTTCAATGTTTTCTGAGTCTATCATGTAGTTCAGAAAATGTTCTTTTTCCTTGTTTTAGAAACACTCAATTTTGAGGAGTAAAACATGAGATAAGATTGTTTGTTAACATTACGTGCTTGAGGTTGAATATTGGGCATAAATTCCATCCTAGATGATCCAGTCATGCACTTCCAATGAATATTGTTATCAAGTAATGACAACATGTTTGTTTTTTAACCAGAAGAAAAGACTATATAAAAGTTAGTATTGAAAACATATATATAGCAAGTCAGGAAATTAAAAAATTCCAGCAATTAAAAACACAAAATTTAATTGAAGCTTGAATATAGAGAAAGGAATTTTCTTTCTCTATCTCTCTTGTATTGCAAAAAATTGCAAACAAATTGGTGTTCATAATATAAGAGAGTTTCTAAGTCTTAGAGAAACATTTTTCTCAAACAGATTAAATGGATTTATGTGAAGTTACAAGGAAATGCAAAAGTTGTAAAATAGACAACCACAAACGCTCTAATTAATCAAGGAATTTGCCATAATCTCGCAAGAGGCACAAAGCAGTGAATCACAATTAATTAACCTACCATAATTACAATGATGCAAGCAGGAATTGGTGCAAATGATCTCAATTGTTAATTATATGGAAAATGAGCCTAATTGCATGACAAATGTAAAATTATGAAAATGAATCATAATCTATTTGAACGAAGAACTTGAGCTTTACTTTACAAGATGGAAAATGGATGTTCAAAAATAAAAATAAAAAGCAGAAAGCAACATATTATTTCTCAAAATCAAAAGAGTCAATGGTGGGAGATAAGGTTACAGACACAACAATGGCCCACGAACAAAATGATTCATATTCCTTGAAGGGAGTGAAAGGAAGAAGCGAAGCATGTATCATACCTTATTAGCAGCAACATCTTTGTCCAATGACTCACACTGATTAATGCCTGAAACCTGCGTAAACTAGCAACTGAATAGTGATGTGAAATGATGATTAACGAAGAAAACATGATTAGGGTTTAAAATGATGAAAACATGGAAAAAGTAGAAAATCAAAACATGAGGAAAAGAGGGAAAATGAACCATAACATAATTTGGCTCACGTGAGAAGCACTATCGCGGAAGAAGGGAATGGTGGAGAAGAGACGACAAATGGGTGATGACGAGGTGCCAGATAGGCGGTCGGGCAGTGGTAATGAGAGTGAGGTGTGAGAGTAAAGAGTTCAAGAGAGTCAGGGTTTAGTGAGCTCGAGGACCCAGAGTAAGAGCTAGATTTTGAATTAGAAATATCAAAGTGTCAACATCGGTTTTAAAAATACTATTGTTAACGTATCCATAACAACATCAGTTTTACCTAAAACCAATGTTAAGCTTCTGCTACCAACATTGGTTATATTAAAATCGGTGTTAACGATGCCATTTTATTTACAAAAATGTCACTACACATTTTTTTAAAATCGGTTTTCCTAAAACTGTCGTTAACTTGGTGATGTTGAACCTCTTGTTTATAGTAGTGATAATTATATTTTTACACATTTCTTTTAAAATGCATATCCCTTTTAGGAAATATATACTATACATAAAAAATATATGTATGGTATATATTTCCTAAAAGAGCTTTTTGTATTTTTTTTCTTTTATCGACAAATCTTAGTTGTTAATTTGTTAGTTTTTGTTAATGAGAAATATTTGACTCCATGACTCGTCTCCCTTCTCTCTTCAAGATATTAATTATTTGTTAAAGTGTCATGTGAACCGCATGCACCTAATGTGATTTGTTAATTTGTAAGCAACTAACCCTTGTCCCTATACGATTCTAAGTGAAGCATGTCATGTATATCAATCAACATGCCATTAGACCCATGTTTATCTTTTTTCGTTCATTTTTTAATAGTAGATCGTCCATAACAGTCCGCATAATAGTATACTACAAAACACACTTGTTGGATGTGCTAGCTAGGTTGCACTAAATTACAATGCATGTGAATGCTACTAATCTATTTTGTCAGAATTGATCCAAGGGTAAAATAACTAAAACTCAAATTTTAGGCCTACTAACATAAAAATATTTATTATTAGTTTTTAAAGCAAAAAAGAGACTCCACATGATAGCTAAAAGGCCTCACATGTCATTTTTTTTGTTTTAAAGTAAAAAAACCTCTCTCAATTGTTTAAGTAAAGGACCAAATTTGTTTTGGACTTAGGTTGGCCTTGAGTGCCTTTTTCCAAAAGGATATGGAAGGACAAGTCTGGAATAAAACAATTCAAGGGATGATTTGGAATCTGTGATTTGGGTTATTTAGGAAACACTTTTGTTTACCCTTAATGAAGAAGAGTTAAACTTTTGAAACGTAAAGGTTATGTTTATATATCCTATCAATATGTGAATAAACCCTAGCATATTGGTTTGTCTGCTATTTCTATGTGGAGACGGGGGACCTTTGCTTTTTCCATCTTCATTTCTTTGAACAATTTATTAATTCCTTAGTACTTCGAGTTAACTGTGTAACTTGTTTTTTCTTTAAGAATTGCATTATTTCTTTTTTCTCCTATTATTTTAGATAAGAATTACATTATTCAAATCCTTAAAATGATTTATTAGATATAAATAACATTAAGAATTGGTCTACATCCACTTATTTCTACTTAGTTTTACATAGATATAAAAAGAGAGAAAGGGCGAAATTTAATAAAAACGAAATGAAGAGAAGTTAAGTGTATAAATATAATAACTTCATCAACTACAAACTAGCTATTTTTACTTTTTTGGTATAAATCTTGTTTTTTGATACAAAATACTAGCTAAATTAATGAAGTATATATATTGTTAGTGTTACCTTTATTTTATTCTTCACAAATCTTTTTTTTGGGTTTCTTTTAGCTCCAATCCATTGTGATTTTGAATCATTCTCTTTGTGTCACGAAATAATGCATTTAGGTACATGCACTGGTCAGATTGATAGTCTATTGTGTCATGAGCCTTCAGGGTTGTTGTGACTTGGTGATCTATTGTGGTCCATAGCTACATGCATGCATTGGTTAGATTTGACGGCTAGTTTTGATATTAATGTCATAAATTTTTATTTTGTTAAATAAACTACAATATATGTAACTAGGGTGTCTATAAATAGTCTAGATTCTTCCATCGTTTCATATTAACCAAACTAAAAAAGAAAGCCTTCCCCAACCGCTTTAGAAATGAAGAGTACAACATTGTTTGCTCTCTTTCTACTTTGCACCTTCACCTCATGCCACTACTATAAATATAACATTTAACATCGTTACATTAACATCGATTGTTTTATAAAACCGATGCTAATGAAAATGCGGTGGCAATTTTGTAATTAACAGGATAATATTGTTAACATCGATTTTCTTAAAAACTGATGTTAACGTGTTCTGTTAACATCGATTTTTAAGTTTTTAAAGAGAAATCGATGTTAACGTTTTCCTATTAACATCGATTTTTAAGATTTTAAAGAAAAACCAATGTTAACATTTTCCTGTTAACATCGATTTTTAAGTTTTTAAAGAAAAACCGATCTTAACGTTTTCTTGTTAACATCGGTTTTCAAGTTTTTAAAGAAAAACTGAAGTTAACATTTTCCTGTAACATTGGTTTTCCAAAGAAAACATATGTTGTTGTTTGTAACACCTCAAATTCCCACTTTATGTTGTATAAATTTTTTGTATGAAAATACTTTTTCTCTTGTAAATAAAATAGCAAACTAAGGTTTACTAATGACTGATTTCAAAAGGTTTTGTCACTAATTAATATTTAAAGGTTCGGTGTAATATAAAATACAATACAATCCGATATTTGTTCTATTACATATTACAAACAACTCAAATATTTCATCATAACAAAACATCTTCAACAAGGTCCTCCATCAAAAACAACCTGCCAATCCTTCTTTATTGTTCATCTACTCACCCAAACCAAATCGGGGTCATAGCAGGTGTAAACCACAGACACAAAAATATAGGGTAAGTTTATGATAAACATAATTTAAACAAATAAAATATATTCATATGCAAATAACAACATCCTAAAAGATGCATGATTCTTTTAGACTCTTATCATGATGCATGATTCTCTTGAACTCTTATTATTTGGTACCAACAGTCAAGATAGCCCCATCCCAATGGCACAGAACTGAAACGATCGGTCAGGATCTCACAGTGTTGCAATAGGATTCTCACCCATACTTCATGTGATCATCATGGGTGGCGTGATTTCCCCACTGCTAAGTCACCCCCCAGCTCAGACTTCTCTTATCTGAACGCTCGAACTCAATTCCTGCAGCTATCTGACACACCTTCTCTTTGAGGCAACTCTTATACCTCCTCTCTGAGGTAACTCTTATATACACCTCCTCTGTGAGGCAACTTTTATGCATGAGACATATGAAACTGATTCACTTATTTCATAACTCTTTTCATCAACTCATATTTATTTTCAACATTAGTTCTTCAATCACTGTCTCATATATATTTTACTCAGAAATTCAACATAAAGTGTAGAACTCAACTTTATATTCATGTACAAAATCTCAGCATATTATTCATGTATAGAGATTCATAGAAAACACTCAACAACACATGGAATTTAGAGAAATTCATAGAAACTTTTAGCAACACATGAACTTCATAGAGATTCATGGAAACACTCAACAACACATGAACATTCAAATACTTATTCAAACACAAACAACACTTAAACTATCTTTATCATAAAGCTTCCCTATACATACCTTGTAATCTCCTAGAAAGCTTGTTTTTCTCTTCCTACTTGGCTATCTCTTCCACGTGATTTCTCTAAGAGGCGGGGTCTTTTCTATTTTGTTTTAGGCTTTGAAAAAGAGAGAATGAAAGTGAAATGAAAAGTATATGAGGGAGGTAGTTCATGTGTGACTCTTGTAGAAGGGTAGCTTGAAAATGACTTCCATTTTGGACCCCCCTTGCCTTTATATAGTGGTTGGAAATTAATAAAATATTCAAGGGCATTTTTGTCTTTTCTAACTAATTATCCTTATTTAGTTCCATCTTAACTTAGTTCCTTCATTCCATTAGATTCTAACTAAATTTATCCTTATTCTTTTAGATTCTAACTAAGTTCATTATGATTCCTTTACTTTATAAAGAAAATCTTCTAGGTTCATTTTATGCCATACAAGTGTCCTACCACTTGTCTTTATCTTAAGGCTTACCTTCACAAGTGTCCAAATTCATGAATTTTCCTCCTTATTCCTTGCTTTTCACGTGGACTTATGCCTAGGCCAAGGAAAATTTTTATTTTGCTTTCATTTGTACATATATCATGTCATTTTGTAAATGAAGAAAATTAATCTAATTTTCATTTTTACCTTATACATGGCATTTTCTAAGAGGAAGTCAAGTTCAATTTGAATTCTTCTACCTAAAGATAATATTGAATAATGTAATTTTAAATTTTTCATAGATTTACTTCAATTACAATATAATTTGTCCACAAATAGTCTATACAGAGTGTTATATAGACTTTACATATAAAGCTGCTCTTTATCTTAATCTTGACTGTCCCACACTACTTTTGACCATCAAAATTACTAAACCATTTTATTAAATAAGTCTATGCATCCTACAATTAAGGGAAAATTTCATAGATCTTGTCTATCATTTTTCCATATTTTTCTGATGTTTGAATTCTTCTAAATAAAGTTTCAAAGTTATTATCTTATAAAATTCATAGAAATTCTATTCTAGGATTTTCTATCATAAAGTATTTTGATAATCTGTCGTCTCATCATGTTTCCACAAAATCTCTAAGGATATCTGGTCCTTTTTGGCCTGAAGGGCATTATGGTAATTTCATTATTCATTCTAGGTGTTTGATCGTCATTTCTAAGAATGTCCAAGGGTATTTGTGTAATTGTCACCCTAAGAGCATTCTTGTAATTTCTATTTTAAGAAAAGGATGATATGGTCATTATTCTCCCAATCATTTCTAATTAATAATTCACACAATTTAGTTCTATTTAAACCTAATAAATTTTCACACAACTTTTATATTTACTTGAATAATTGCACAAATATTTTATTCAACATCTATTTGCAATCATGAAAATATTGGGGTGTTACATTGTTGATATTATAAATAACATTTGTTCCCCAAATTAAACATCATTCGTTCACTGTCGCGCGCGCCTTCACTAAGTACAAAAACCTCATCTTAGCCGTACCTCGCAACCTCTTCTTTAGCGTCACCCTCGTGCTCAGTCGTCACCCTCGTGCTCTGGCAACCTCTTCCTTGGCGTACCTGGCGACTTCAAGCGTAGCTTGCAACCTCTTCTCCGTCGTCTTCTCTCGATCGTAGGTTAGTAGGCTTCTTGGACACAATGAATGTGTTAATGTCTGAACATGTGGATGCTATCTCTGTTTTTGCATTAGCATTTGAAGGTCAATGTATGGGTTGAATGGGTGTTTGCTATGTGCTTTTGTTGTTGTGTTCACTAAGTGGTTGATAAAATGCCGATATGAAACTTGATAATGTGGGCGAGGGGGTATATATGTTGGTTGCGCATCCATCCTCCTGGAATCCGTTAGCTTTGTTTTATTTTAATGTGCATGGAAGAACATGACATTGTTTTTGCATTAGCATTGTTTTATTTTAATCCGTTAGATTTGGTTTGTTGATTGATGAAAAGATATATACTCCATGATGTCATTCTCTATCCATTATTACTTGCTCAACAAACAACTTAGCATACTCGGGCATATTATATCAGCATATATACAAGGCATGATATGCTTTGATACTAATATTTTCGCCCAAATATTAAGGATGGAAAAAGGAGCATATGATAGTCATAAAAAAAACATGAGCAGTTGTACTAAAATCACCAAGGGAGTTTGGGATTGGGAGGGACTTCAAAATTTCATCAATTAACATATACTCTTCATATTAATAGTTTCATTCTACTTGATTGGGTTTTGGTCTTGTTCATCACTCCATAACAACTATATGTCCTTTGAGTGAATTTATATTAGCTATAATTTTGAACTTAGCTTAATAAAAAAAAGGAACTTAGCTAATATGGCAGAATGAAATAGTATTGAAGGAAAGACGCTAAATTGAAGTTCATATACCCGAGAAATGATTTAGTACTGTTACTTTAAACCAGCTAAAACAAAAAGAAGTACATATAGTTCAAATTCGATTTAGCCATGGACATGCTAGTGCAAATAAAGTTTTATTCCTAGAAATTTTCTCCACTGGTCAGGTAGGCCTGGCTAAATATATTAATTACTTCTAATTTCGAAGAAACATAATTCTTCAAGGCCTAGGGCATATGTAGCAAGAGTCTATTTTTTATATTACTTTTTAGACTAAAAGGTTGGTTGAAGCTAGCTGTGACCTGTCAAATTAAGCAATTTCATTTAATTTTAAAGATGCTTGAAATAACATTTGAAAACTGAAATTGAAAGTTTCTTTGTATTGAACCAACTGACAACACACCTCTTCTGGAGAAGAGTAGCAAGAGGGAACATGTGAGTTGCCATGACCATGAGTCTCCCATACTCATTTTCTTTTTGTGTTGTGTTGTGTGTGGCCTTCGACTGGTTAGCTTAGTTAGTGGCATGGATTTTCTTTTATCTTAAATAATATATTCAAATTGATAATGCTAGAACCACAATAGAACCATGAGAAAAACAAGCATTATTCTTATTATTCAAACAAAGCCAGTTAGCTAAGAGTTAATTGAACCATGACTTCTGTGTTATAATAGCTTTGATTTGGGTTATTATTTTGTCAAAGAGATAATTGAACCATGACTTCTATGTTTGCAGGGAAAGAGTGGTGTGTCTCTCAAGGACTCCACCTTCTTGTATAAGTTGTATTTTTTTACTTATCTCTGAGTATATTAAGGTATTTTACCTTATTTTCTTTTCAGAAGGATTTTATGTTTAGCAAATTATACTAATCATTGTGATGTTGAGTTTATTGACACTAACCTTTTAGAAGGAATACATTGTGTAATGTTATTAATGTTCAATGTTCAATGTAAGTTGCAGGAACTTTTCCTTTTCCTGTTTGCATTTGCATCACGACTTTCATTGTTGGAGACTTTACCAT
>PYAF01005537.1:80373-90836 GCA_007407185.1 Glycine tomentella
TATGTGATTAGTGACTATTGCTTTTTTCATTAATGATGTTCATAATGACTGAACCTTAGTTTCCTGTTTGAGATTCAATACAGTGATTATTCCGAACAGTTTGGATTAATTGTTGTATTGATTCTTAAATTGTCCTTTTGGAAAGTTTGGGAAGACTCATTTTTTTTATAGTATATTCATATGTATATGTTGAGTTTCTTTTCTTAAATTTGATGAAATTTCGATACAATGCATTTCACTTTGTTCTCCGGGTGCATACTTGACTATGGTGGAACTCATGTCACTGCTTTCATGTGGTGTACTTGGAGTTCAAAGCGAAATGCTACTGAAATTTTGTCAAATTTAAGATAAGTAACTCAACCTATACATATGAATATACTATAAAAAAAATGTCTTCTTGAATGGGATATGGCCAAACCTTTAATGAAAAAAGTGAGGTTTTCATGCATGGGATAACTTTGTGAGTATCACAAAGTTATTAATTAGATGGATCAAAGTTGGATGAATGCAAGTCGCATCACGGTTGAGTATGAGGAAGGCGTTGAACATTTCTTGCACTTTTCCTCCGAAAGAAGTCAACCGGATGCGGATGGAAAATATTTATGTCCCTATATCAATTCTTTGAATGGGAGATGCCAAACACTGGAGGACATATGGGAGCATCTTCTGTGTGATGGGATTAAGAAGAATTATACCACATGGATATGGCATAGTGAATTGACAGACATGCGGAGGGGGTCGCAAACTGAACCAGTTGATGTTGACATCGGAGATCGATAGAGGATATGATTCGTGATCTGGGACATGAGTCTTTTCAGCAAGCACATTCCCCTATGTATGATACATTGGAAAGTGTTTCGAAGAAGCCATTGTATTCGGGGTGCAAAGAGTCATTGATACTGTTGTCAATGGTCTTAAATCTGGTTAATGTCAAGGCCAAATATGGGTGGAGTGATAAAAGCTTCAGTTGACTGCTTCAGGTAGTTCATGAGATGCTTCTAGATGAAAATACGTTACCAACAAAGATACTTTGTCCGATGGGTACGGAGTATTTGAAAATTCATGCATGTCCTAACGACTGCATATTGTATAGAAATGAATTTGAAGAAATGCATAAATTCCCTAGGTGTGGGTTATCATGGTACAAAGTGAAGGATGATGACGACTGTAGCAGTGATGAGAGCACAAAGAACCAATCATTCCAAGGTTTAAGCATCTGTTTGCTACGAAGATGACGCAAAAGACCTTACATGGCATGCAGATGGAAGAAGCTATGATGGAATGCTCTGTCATCCGGCAGATTCCTCCCAGTAGAAGAAGATTGATAGTTTGTATCCGCAATTCGGCGAAGACCCAAGAAATCTCAGGCTTGCACTTGCCAGTGATGGAATGAATCCCTATGGTAGTTTAAGTACTCAACATAGTTCGTGGCCTATTTTTCTAGTTATTTACAACCTGCCTGCCTCCTTGGTTGTGTATGAAGCAAAAATACATGATGTTGTCTATGATGATATCGAGTCCAAGACAGCCAGGAAATGACATTGATGTTTATCATAGTCCCTTGATTGAAGACTTGTAGGACGAGGGAGTTGTCCTGTTTGATGGGTATTGAAAAGAGACATTCAAGTTGCATGTAATGCTATTTTGTACCATCAATGATTTTCCAGCGTACGGAAATTTAAGTGGATACAACGCTAAGGGGAATCATGCATGCCCTATCTGTAAGCAAGACACGAGCTACGTACAACTTAAACATGGCAAAAAAATAGTTTACACTCGCCATCAACATTTTCTGAAACCTTATCACCCTTATCGGCGATTGAAAAAAGCATTTAATGGAAGTCAAGAGCATGAAAGTGCACCGATTCTGTTAACTAGTGAACATGTTCTTGAACGGGTTGAGCACATCCCTACTGTATTTGGAAAGACCAAAGAGAAGCTGAAAGGTAATACTTGCATATGGAAGAAGAGGTCGATATTGTCTGATCTTCCATACTGGTCTGATCTAGATGTTAGACATTGTATCGATCTTATGCATGTGGAGAAAAATGTGTGTGACAATGTCATCGGCACGCTGCTTAACATTCAAAGCAAGACAAAGGATGGTTTCAACACTCGTCAAGATCTTGCTGAGATGGGTATATGTGAGCAGTTACATCCTAGGTCTGATGGTAAGAAAATATACTTGCCTCCAGCATGTCACATTTTGTCAAGAAAGGAGAAGATAATTTTCTGTCAGTGTCTGCGCTGAGTGAAAGTGCCATAGGGATACTCTTCAAATATTAAGAGCCTTGTGCAAATCAAAGATCTGAAACTAATTGGGTTAAAGTCTCATGATTGTCACGTGTTGATGCAACAACTATTAGCCGTGACGATTCGAGACATTTTGCCTAACAAAGTGAGGCACACTATGACTCGGCTATGCTTTTTCTTCAATGCCATTTGTACCAAAGTCGTGGACCCTGTAAAGTTAGGTGACTTGGAAGAAGAGGCAGAAATTATCTTGTGTCAGTTGGAGATGTATTTTCCTCCTTCGTTTTTCGACATAATGGTTCACTTACTTGTTCATCTGGTCAGGGAAATTAAAATGTGTGGTCCCGTTTATTTATGGTGGATGTACCCGACCGAGCGATACATGAAGATCTTGAAAGGGTATACAAAGAATCTTCACCATCCTGAAGCATCCATAGTTGAAAGGTACATTGCAGAAGAAGCTATAGAATTTTGTTCAGAGTACATTGAAAAGGAAAATCCTGTTGGGCTTCCCGAGGCTCGGCATGACGACAGAGTCGCAGGTAAGGATTCATGAGGGCTGCATGTTATAATGCCTGGTTTACAGGAATTGCAACAAGCTCATTTGTATGTCCTGAATAACAGTAACGAAGTCCTGCCATACATAGTTCGTCACGAAGCCTTAGTTAAGGAAAGTAATCCAAGAATGACGAAGAATAGGTTATTGAAAGAACATAACAAGACTTTCCTGAATTGGTTTAAAGATACAATATTTAGTGATGAATCTTCATCTGAAACAATGAGGAAGTTAGCAGATGGGCCTAAAAGAAATGTTAGAAGTTGGCAGGGATACGATATCAACAAGTACTCGTTCTACACCAAACAACAAGATGAAAAAAGCCCAATGCAAAATAGTGGGGTTAGCCTTAGGGATGAGTCACATCACTTCGCTAATGTGCATGATCATAATCCACGTTTGGCGTGTATGCCTTACTTTGGAGTCATTCATGACATCTAGGAGCTTAATTATGTTACATTCATTGTGTGTGTTTTCAAGCGTAAGTGGGTTTATATCAATAGCGGACCGAGGACTTGGGATTTACTTTGGTAGATCTTAATAAGCTAGCTTATCAAGATGAACCTTTCATCATGGCAGAATAAGCTAAACAGGTGGTCAGTGGTACTACATGGAAAAACCATTGGTATTAATCTTGACGATGATGGTTCAACCGTTGATACTGGTGTCACTCAATTCTCGACACAAGTGTCTGACGTTAACAGAGAAGATCTTGTTGACGACGTTCATGCAAATCGTAATGATCATGATGAAGGAGAATTAATTGACATCACTTAATGTAATTTTTTTACATTATTAACTTGATTGCATTTTTACAATTTCATAAGTAACCTAACTTGTCACTTAAATTTACTTATCTTTGTTTTTGTTTTTAACAGGATCATGACTATACCACCGAGCTCCTCTCCTCGTCTTGAGTCAGCACCTCCATGTCCTGAGTCACCACCTTCGCTGCCTACGGTGAATAAGACTAAGAAAGCAGCACGACTGAGGTCACTGGCTACCAGACCTACTGGTGTTGACAAACCAGTGGTTCATGTGGATCCTGTCACTGGGAAGGCTGATGGTCCTTAGGCAAAGAAATTGAGGACGTATCTAGGGATCGTGGCTAGAGATAAGGTGGATGTCGCCATTGGTAACTGGAAGGAAGTTCCTATAGCGTAGAAGGAGTTGATTTAGGAAGACATTCAGGTAAGGGATTTTATATCCAATATCATTGTTTGAAGTAATACAATTTAATTGTTATTTTAACTGTTGAACTTGTTAAGTCAGACCTGACCTCTAAATGGGCTCTAGCACAAGGCAAGGACTTCGATGCCGACATTGTCTGTGAGAAATACGGCATCAGTAAGAAAAAGGGCACCAATCCTGTGAGACACGTAGAGTCACTTCGTGGTAGGTTAGCTGAGTTGCATTGTTTTACAATTTCATAATTATGAAGTCAAACAAGCGCATTTTTTGTAACCTTATCTGTGTAATTCTTACAGGATGTTAGAAAGAAGGCCCAAGCCATCCAGAAGCTGAACACTGCCCCTCACGTGTTGTCTCGCGGGGGTTACGACTTGTTAGAAAGAGATTGATAGACGAAAAACAAAAGAAACAATTGGAGGAAGCAGTCGAAGGTGATAGCATGGAGACCATCCTTCATCCTCTATCCCCTGTTGGACAACATGTGAAGTGGAAGCTAGCTCGCACCAAAAAAACTAGACAAATGACGTCTGAGGCGACACGTGAGACTGTAGAGTATTGTAAGTTCAAGGATGGTTAAAGTGATCATTAATGAATTTTTGCCTAACAAATGACAACACTAATGTTCTACTTATTTTGATTGCAGGATTCCCTAGATGAGCAATCCACACAGGGTAGCTTTGTCGCCAGTGGACGTCAAGATGTCCTGACTGCTATCATTGGACGATTAGAGCACCCCGGTCGTGTCCGTATTGCAGGAGTCGGTGTTACCATCACACATTACTTCGGACCGACTCCATCAACCTCTCGCAAGAAGAAGTCAATGGCGCCTGAAGACTTGGATTGACTGAAAGACAACATTAGGGATGAGCTGGAGCAGTCGATCACTGATAGAGTTACACAGCAAATAATGATGTCCTTCAGCCATCTCGAGTCCCAGATGAAATTGCGGATGCAGTCTTAGGGGGCCATGCCGCCTCCAGAGGTTCATTCATGTCCGTTAGGTGCTCGTGTCAGCACCAAGGGAAGTTGTGTCGATCCTTTGGGGAATTACCCAGACACGGGTGCATTTGACAAGCGTGAGTTTTATGTCGATGACAATCCTCCCTGCCTGGTTGCCCTTGGAAGAGTTTATGAGGGGTCGACAATCAAGCACAACGTCCCTCTTGCCAATGATCAGGTCAAGGTGGGTGTTGAGGAAGTTCGAGATGCTGATGCTCGCGTCCCTGTACCCACTAACGAGGTTTAGTTAGTGGGGCAGGCCCTTAACACTTTCCTTGCTTGGTCGACACATCTTGTACAGCCTATTGTGAATAAGGTATTTCATTTTTGCCTTATTTCTTCTCATTTAAGAATTATTTGTCTCATATAAAGTTAAGACGGTTGTTCATTTATGTTTGTTAATTCTGTAGGATAAATAGGGACCTGAGGGACCGGCGAAACCAGTAAATAAACCGGAACACATTGTCGATCCCTTGTACCAGATCGCATTGACCATCCCTGATCTTTTCCTCAAACCCATGCAGGTGCCATGGGACCCTACTTTGTTCGCGGTGCATAATGACAACTTCCCATTGTACATAAAGCATAGGGATATTTCTGAGATCATCCATGGTGGTCACTGTCTGAACATCTCCGTTATACAACTGTGGATTCTGTAAGTCACTTTCAATTGACTACCGTTACATAAATCATTGTTTTATATTCATGTATAATTGACTTTATTTATAAAATAATAGCCATATGAATGACTTATGTTTGTAATCGAATCATGCCGATGTGTATGGATTCATCGAGCCACAGTCCATATAGAGATATGGGTAATCTCAATTTGAATCTGAGGACTATATCAAGAAATGGATGCAGTGTTCACAGAAAGATGTCTACCTTGCAGCGTACTTGAATAGGTAAGTAAAAATGTACAAAAGAATTTAATTAATGTATGTAATTGGAAATTGGTCGCTATATGTCCTAAGGCCAATGTTGTCGTGTGGTTCTGTTCGTTGAACAACAAGCCTGATAACTACTTGAAAGGAATTATTAACAGGTAGGTTGTAATTTGTAAGACATTTCTGTTATTATTCACATGAATATGTTAATCGTACAATATGCATGCATGTTTCTCTTAAGTAGTGCTTTGAAGGGAGTCCATGACACTTAAGGAAATAAATCAAAGGCTACTACTACATGGATTGTGCTTAAATTAAGTCTTTTAATAAATCACGGTTTATGTATTCAAAATAATTTTTATTACTATTTACACTAATTTTCGTTTAACTTTTACCATGTTATTGAATTTAGTGTAATAAGCAAAAAGAAAGCACTGAGTGTGGCTATTATGTCATGCATTGGATGTCGACGATAGTCCAAGGAGGCTTCAGAGATAACTGGGACATGGTAATTGTCAAATTCAAAACTAATTTTATTATTTTTGACTTGTTTTTATTTTATACTTAATTAAATTATGTTTTATTATGTCATGCAGTATTTCACTGATGAAAGACCATTGGAAGCCGAGAGATTGAAGGCTATTAGGGTTCAATGGGCTTCATTTTATCTTAAAGTTAGAGATGAAATATTAGGTTAGGTGGTTAAGGGATTTTTAAACAATTGTATAAACATTAGGTTAGGAAATCATTTTTATGTACATTGAGACTATTGAATTTTATTTGTTATTGAAATATTATTTTATTGTATTGTATTCTGAAATTGGTTGAATGTTTGGTATTTCATTTACAAGTTGAAGATCTGGTAAAATAAAAAAAACAGACAAAATATTTAAAAAAACAACATCGATTTTCTGATGAAAACCGATGTTAACTTACACTACAACATTAGTTTTCAATGAAAACCGATGTTGCTACCGTGTAACAACATCGACTTTCTTTACAAAATCGATGTCCCTATGTATATAACAACATCAGTTTTAATTAGAAAATTGATGTTGTTACATACATAGGGACATCGATTTTCTAAAGAAAATTGATATTGTTACATTACAGCAACATCGGTTTTCATTGAAAAGTGATGTTGTAGTGTAAGTTAACATCAGTTTTCTTATGGAGACCGATGTTAAAGTTCCAGCTTTTACATTTTTTTACGTTTTATATATTAGATAGTGACTAAAAACCAATGTTGTATACTTTTGTTAACATCGATTTTGAAAATCAATGTTAACTTCCACACTTTCAACGTTGCCTGATTCAACATTGGTTCAAAACCGATGTGGAATGTCTAAAATAACCAATGTTGAATGGTGTTTTTTTAGTACTGTGCCTACCCTCTACCACCACTGATGATGTGTTCGATACAGATGGTGAAATTCTTTGAAATGGTGGCATGGTGGCACATACTATATCTTGTCAGCTATAAAAGGAAATGAAGGCATAATAGAACAAGCTGCAACCGGAAAAGAAACTCATCCTCTCACTGTAGTGAAATCTCCCAATGATGATTCTAAGGGGCTCTGAATAACCATTTCATCCCTTTCCTAAATCATTCAAATCAATGAAGGCCTTGCTTTGGATATTCGCTTCACTTTTCAACCACGCTCCACTTCTTGGACTGTTGTGGAGGAGCTACTAAAAGGACCCACTGCTAAACTCACTGACTACAAAGGTACAGTGACTGGTTGGTTTAAAATTATGAAAGCTTCCCATTACTCCCAAGACTATAAGCTTGTGTTCTGTCAAATTGACGATAGAAAATGTGGGATATTGGGATTTATACCGATCGTAATGTGATGACTTCCAAGACATGAATGCTTGGATTGGATCATTTCCAGAATGTAAACTTCAAGACTCCATGAATTGTGGTTTGAAACTCAAATAGAAAAATGGAGAAGATTAAGGAATGATTAGGAATGATGCCACGATCTACAAACGGAATGATAAGTTGTAGGAGGATTCACCACAACGGAAAGCTTCCTTGATAAGCATCAATTTGATTTCAATCAAGAACCAACAAGAGGCTAAGCTCTCAATTCAAGCAAAAGCTTAATTTCATTAATCAAAGTTCACCAAAAATAGCAAATTCTGAGTATTTATATGGCTAGGCCTCTAATAAACACCTAAAAACGTAAGTTTAGGCCTATTTGCGAAAATATCAAAGCCCATTACAAAAACAACAAAAATCTATAGAAGCGCTACCATTTTAAATGAAAATAATCGATTAATACGAAGCGTAATCGATTAAAACAGAGTGTTTCAGTGTTGTGTAATCGATTACAACAACGTTGTAATCGATTAAAACAGACAGAATTGCTTGTGTAATCGATTACAGATATGTTGTAATAGATTAAAATAGACAGACAGACAGACAACACTAGCTTGTGTAATCGATTACAAAAATGTTGTAATCGATTAAAACAGATAGCACTTGCTTATTACAACAGACAAGACTTTTGATGTGATCTTGAAAGGTTTGGGTTCTAGCTCTTGTCATGGTTGCTTCAAAGCTCACCAAAGGAAGTGCTTCAAGCTCTCCTTCTAGACCTTTGGCTTGGAATGAACCTCCATTATCATGATCCTTAGATAGTCCTCTATCACCCCTCCTTCTTGAAAAGAATCTGTCCACGAATTTGCATTCGAAACACCTACATCACAAGAAGAAAGATCAGCGACATTAAAACTAGAACTCACTCCATACTCACTTGGCAAGTCAATCGTGAAGGCATTGTCAGAAATCCTCTCAAAGATCTTGACAAGACCAACCCCCATATGTTGGAGTTTAGATATCCTTGAAAAAGGAAACCTATCTGTCTTTATATGTAGGCAAACCCAATCTCCGGGGTCAAATACCAATGTCTTTCTCCCCTTGTCGGCAAATCGTGCAAATTGCCCCATCTTTCACTCAATTTGATTTTGCATACTTCCATGGAGATTCCTAACAAAAGTAGCTCTAAAGAGCCTTGTGCATACTCAAAATAGGAGAATCAATAGGAAAGGAAATGAGATCAAGAGGGAATAATGTGCGAAAACCATAAAATGCCTCAAAAGGAGAAAAGTAAGGGGTAGATTTGGTTACCTTATCATCAAGTCTAGGATTAAGATATTGATACCTTACAGTGATGTTGTTGGTTTCTTCCGGATTAGGCATATAGGCAGTCCTATTGGGAAGTGAAGCTCCCGAAACAAGAATAAATTGATTCTCATTTCCTCTTAATGGAGGCAAGCTGTGGGGTATATCTCGTGGAAGGACATCCTCAAACTCCTTGACAAGTATATCAAAACCTTGAGGTAACTCAAGGGCACTAGAAGACAAGCACATATAATTGGAAATGAGTAAATACATTTGTTGTCTAGCTAGCATCACTCTTTTGAACTCCTTAGGTTTGATGAACAAACCCAGTTTTTATCACCAGTTGTTTTTTACACTTTTTTTTTCTATTTTGTTTTGTTCTTTCTTTCACTCTTTTTGCCATATATTTATTTTCGGCTTTTCTCTCTCAAAGGACTCATTTCTTCTTTGAGTTTCTTTTCTTTTTCTTTTTTCAATCTCATTTTTATTTGATCCTCACACACTTCACTTGGAGACAAAGGTGAGAGAACTACCTTTTGACCTTTATGAAGGAAAGAGTAACGATTGGTGACCCCATTGTGTACAACATCTCTATCATATTGGCAAGGTCCACCAAGCAACACATGGCTAGCTTCCATAAGAACCATATCACAAAGCACTTCATCAACATATTTTCCAATGGAGAATGTAAGCAACACTTACTTATCCACAACCAACTTAACATTGTCACTCAACCATTACAATTTATAAGGTTTAGGGTGAGGGGCAGTTTTTAAACCAAGCATCTCCACTAATCTAGTGCTTGCAACATTTGTGCAACTTCCTCCATCAATGATTAAAGAACAAACCTTTCCACTCACTAAGCATCTAGAATGGAAAATGTTTTCTCTTTGTGTATCATCTCTATCTTTGCATAAGCTTCCCATGAGGCATCTTACCATTAAAAGATCTCCCTCTTCCAGTTGAAGAAAACAATCATCCTCACCTTCACTAGAGGAACTATGAGAACTCCTAGATGACTCACTATCCACCTCTCCATTTTCCAACAGAATCATGGCCCTTTTGTTAGGGAATTGGGATGGAATATGACCCTTACCCAAACACTTAAAGCATTTAATTGAACTAGATTTATTGGAAGAGGAATGAGGAGGAGAAGTAGAATTACCTCTTGAAGACTTCCGTTCAATATGGTGGGAAGAAGAACCCTCTTTCTTGGAAGTGTCCTTATCCTTCCAAGATGAATGACCATGTAACACCTCAACTTATCATCTTGTTATTATTGATTTTTAATGAAAATTCTTTTCAATTTGCTTAAAAATACTAAACTACAATTTTTCATTACTGAGTAATATTCATAATTCTGAAGTAACATATAATAAGATTACAAAAGATTTTTCCTCACTGATTGATTTTTATAAATCTGATGTACAATAAAATACATACTGGT
>PYAF01005537.1:92927-148529 GCA_007407185.1 Glycine tomentella
TGCCACTTGTTTCTATCATGTGGCTTGCTTTCCAAGTGGCTTATCATGAAGTTTCTTGCCTTTTCTACATGTTTTCTCACGTGAATGACCAATCTAAAGGGAAGGAATACAAATTTTTCTTCCTTTCATGCTACATGTGGTCATTTTTGATGATGAATAAAAATCTAGTTTCTAATATGGCATTTACACATGGTATTTTTCTTAAAAAGAAATCAAATTTAATTTGAATTATTTTATCTAAAGATGAATAGAACTCTAGATGTTCCTAAGAATTTATCTCAATGATAGTTTAAATAAATCACAAGTAGTCTATACAGAGCAATATATAAACTTTACATACTAAATTGCTCTTTATCTTATTTTTGATTGGCCTATGCTTCTGCTGACCATCAAAATTACTAAACCATTTTATTAAATTGGTTTATACATTCTATAATTAAGAGAAAATTCCTTAGATTATATGTATCATCTTTCCATATTTTTCTTATGCTTGAATTCTTTTGACTAATTTTTCAAAATTGTCATCTTATAAAATTCATAGAAATTATATTCTAGAATTTCTTGTCACAAACTATTTTGATATTCTGTCAGTCAAGAGTATTCTGTAATTTTATCGGGTTCTCACAAAATCTCTAAGGATATCTGGTCATTTCTGGCCTGAAGGGCATTATGGTAAATTCATCATTCATCTAGGGGCATATTTGTCATTTCTACCTTAAGGGCATTTCTGTAATTTCTGATTTAAGGAAAGGGTAACATGGTCATTTCTCTTCAAACATTTCCTTAATGTCTCTAATTGATATTTCACCCAATTAATTCAAATATCGACCAGCCAAATTTCTCATAATCTAATACTCACATTAATAGCTATGCAAGAATAATTCATATAATATTTTGACCATAGTTTTTGAATTTTCAGGGTGTTACAGACCATATGAAGACTTCTTGTAGGCTTGTTTTCTCTTTAATTGTTGCTCCACTTTCATAGCCCTATGTATAAGTTCATCCATGGGTTTGTAGGTTTGAAGCTCTACAACATCTTGAATGTCCCTATTCAAGCCATTCAAAAATCTAGCCATTGTAGCCTAATTAGTCTCCTCAATGTTTGCTCTTACCAAAGAAATCTCCATCTTCTTGTAATATTCATCAACACATCTACTTCCTTGATAGAGCCTTTGTAATTTGTTATGCAAATCAATGTATTGAGGTGGGACAAATCTCTTCCTAATGATTCCTTTCATTATAAACCATGTGTTCGGTCAAAATCTCCTCAATCTTCCTCTTTCCATTTTCACTTGAGTCCACCAAGCCATGGCATACCCCTCAAATTCTAAGCTAGCCAACTTCATTTTCTTTTCTTCACTAAAATTGTGACAATCAAGAACTTGGTCAACTTTTATCTCCCAATCAAGGTAAGCTTCCAGGTCATTAGTACCTAGGAACTTGGGAAGTTTGAATTTCACATCTTCCATTCCATCCCTATTCCTCCTATGCCTATGCCTTCTACCATCTTCATGGCCATCATCACTCCTTGAGAAGAATGAGGTGACCTATGATGTCTCATTCCCTCCGTGTGTTCCATTCTTCCACTCAACTCTTGAGTACTTCGTTGTTGATAGAGGACTATCTAAGGATCATGGTGATGAAGGTTCATTGCATCAATTTTACTTTACCCATCCAAGTATCCAACCTTGAAAGTGATGGCAAAAGAGAGCAGGAATTGTTCTTGAGAACAGAAGATGGGGATACATGTTATATAACTTCATGTTATTATTCTGTTAATAAGTTTTGAGTGAATTTGTCTTGGTTATTGCTTTAGGGGAAAAGAAGTTACATTAAGTACAATAAGGCCTTTTCTACCCATTTCATGTCATTGGCTGTAAGCCAAAGGTCTAGAAGGAGAGCTTGAAGAACTTCCTTTGATGAGCTTTGAAGGGCCCATGAGAAGATCTAGAACCCAAGCCATTCAAGATCACATCATAGGTCTTATTTTGTTGTAAAAAGCATTTGCTGTCTGTTTTAATCGATTAAATGTGTCTGTAATCGATTAAAATGCAAATGCTGTCTGTCTGTCTGTTTTAATCGATTATTTCGTTGCTGTAATCGATTATTTGTCTGTTTTAATCGATTATTTTGTTCTGTAATCATTTAAATAGCACAGAACACTCTATTTTAATCGATTATGCTTCATTTTAATTGATTATTTTCATTGTAATGGTACTGCAGCTTTCCTATTGTTGTTTTTTGTAATGGGCTTTGATATTTCCGTAAATAGGCCTAAACCTACGTTTTTAGGGGTTTATTAGAGGTCTAGCCCTAATAGGACAGTGGCTCAGCTGCTTTTCTAACTTTGTGGAACATTACCCATACGTATTTTCTGAGCTTAAACAATCTTGTGAGCATTCTTAAGTGTTTTCTAAGGGACAAATTGTGTCTTGCTCCATTGTGCACTGATCATGAGTGTTTGAGTCATTCTTGGAGCTTGAAACCTTTTTCAAGATTAAGGAAAGCTGTGCTTATTGATTTGTAATCATTCAACCTGAGCTAGTAACTTCATTTTGCATTGCATCATTGGATCATCAGGTTGTTTTTCTCCTTAATCTGGTTGTAATTTTCATTTTATTTTTTCTTTGTGATTTGGCTATTGTAATTGGGTTCTTGCTTGAAACTAGAGAAGGGGTTCTCTAGGCAGAAGAACTGAGTAGTGTTCTCAGGTTCTTGTCTCTTAGAATCTAATAGGGTTTTAGATTTCTTTACTTTATCTAGGGTTGATAAAGGGAGACATTGTAATTGATTGGAAGAACAAAGAATTATAATAGTGGAACTCTAACCTAGTGTTGGTTGGAAGAAAACTGGATGTAGCTTCTAGCGTTGAAGTGAACCAGTATAAATCTGATTGTGTCTTGCTTCTCTATCCCTTAACTCATTATATTAATTGTGTTCTTGATTAAATTGCTTGACCAACTATGTCAGTTTTCATTGAATTCCTTGCGGCTGAACTACTTGATTGAATAAAATTTCTTGGTTTTGAAAAGTGATAAAGATCCGAGGAACTCTGATTTTGATTAAAGAAATTTTTTAATTTACCAAGGTTTAACCAATTCACCCCCCTCTTAGTTAAGTGTGAGATATTCATATTCTTTACATTGATGACTATTACAAGGAGATGGAGATTTCTTTGATAAGAGCAAACATTGAGGAAACTAATGAGGTTACAATGGCTAGATTTTTGAATGGCTTGAATAGGGATATTCAAGATGTTGTAGAGCTTCAAACCTACAACACAATGGATGAACTTATACATAGGGCTGTGAAAGTGGAGCAACAATTGAAGAGAAAACAAGCCTACAATAAGTCTTCTTTTGATTATTCTTCTTGGAAGGATAAGGACACTTCTAAGAAGGAGGGTTCTTCTTCCCAACATGTTGAAAGAAAGTCTTCAAGAGGTACTACTACTTTTCCTACTCAAAATCCTTTCAATAAATCTAGTTCAATTAAGTGATTTAAATGTTTGGGTAAGGGTCATATTGCCTCCCAATGTTCAAATAAAAGGACCATGATTGTGTTGGAAAATGGGGAGGTGGAGAGTGAGTCATCTAGGAGTTCTCATAGTTCCTCTAGTGAAGTTGAAGATGATTGTTTTCTTCAACCAGAAGAGGGAAATCTTTTGATGGTTAGACAACTCATGGGAAGTTTGTGCAAAGATCGAGATAATACACAAAGAGAAAACATTTTTCATTCTAGATACTTGGTGGATGGGAAGGTTTGTTCTCTAATCATTGATGGAGGAAGTTGCACAAATGTTGCAAGCACTAGATTAGTGGAGATGCTTGGTTTAAAAACTACCCCTCACCCTAAACCTTATAAATTGCAATAGTTGAGTGACAATGGTGAGTTGGTTGTGGATAAGCAAGTGTTGCTTACATTCTCCATTGGCAAATATGTTGATGAAGTGATTTGTGATATGGTTCCTATGGAAGCTAGCCATGTGTTGCTTGGTAGACCTTGGCAATATGATAAAGATGTTATACACAATGGGGTCACCAATCGTTATTCTTTCCTTCATAAAGGTCAAAAGGTAGTTCTCTCACCTTTGTCTCCAAATGAGGTGTGTGAGGATCAAATAAAAATGAGATTGATAAGAGAAAAAGAAAATCAAAGAACAAAAGAGTCCTTCAAGAGAGAAAAGCCGAAAAGAAAAATATGGCAAAAAGAGTGAAAAGAAAGAACAAAACAAAATAGAAAAAACGAGTGAAAAACAATTGGTGATAAAACTGTCTTTGTTCATCAAACCAAACGAGTTTAAAAGAGTGATGCTAGCTAGACAACAAATGTTTTTACTCATGCCAAATTATATGTGCTTGTCTTCTAGTACCCTTGAGTTGCCTCAAGGTTTTGATACACTTGTCAAGGAGTTTGAGGATGTCCTTCCGTAAGATATATCCCACGGCTTGCCTCCTTTAAAAGGAAGTGAGAATCAACTTGTTCTTGTTTTGAAAGAAACCAACAACGTCACCGTAAGGTATCAACATCCTAATCCTAGACTTGATGATAAGGTAACCAAATCTACCATTTACTTTTCTCCTTTTGAGGTATTTTATGGTTTTCACACATTATTCCCTCTTGATCTCATTTGTTTTCCTAATGATTCTTCTATTTTGAGTATGCATGGGCTCTTTAACGCTACTTTTGTTAGGAATCTCCATGGAAGTATGCGAAATCAAATTGAGTGGAAGATGAAGCAATTTGCACGACTTGCCAACAAGGGGAGAGAAAGACATTGGTATTTGACCCCGGAGATTGGGTTTGCCTACATATAAGGATGGATAGGTTTCCTTTTCCAAGGATATCTAAACTCCAACATATGGGTGTTGGTCCTTTCAAGATCTTTGAGAGGATTTCTAACAATGCCTTCATGATTGACGTGCCAAGTGAGTATAGAGTGAGTTCTAGTTTCAATGTCGCTAATCTTTCTTCTTATGATATAAGTGTTTTGGATGTTAATCCGAGGACGGATTCTTTTCAAGAAGGAGGGGATGATAGAGGACTATCTAAGGATCATGATGATGGAGGTTCGTTCCAAACCAAAGGTCTAGAAGGAGAGCTTGAAATACTTCCTTTGGTGAGCTTTGAAGGACCCATGAAAAGATCTAGAACCCAAGCCATTCAAGATCACATCAAAAATCTTATTTTGTTGTAAAAAAACATTTGCTGTCTGTTTTAATCGATTAAATGTGTCTTAATCGATTAAAATGCAAATGTTGTCTGTCTGTTTGTCTGTCTATTTTAATCGATTATTTCCTTGCTGTAATCGATTATTTGTCTGTTTTAATTGATTATTTCATTCTGTAATTGATTAAATAGCACAGAACACTCTGTTTTAATTGATTACGCTTCATTTTAATCGATTATTTTCATTTAAAATGGTACTGCAACTTTCCTTTTGTTGTTTTTTGTAATGGGCTTTGATATTTTCATAAATAGGCCTAAACCTACGTTTTTTAGGGGTTTATTAGAGGTGTCTATCCCTATAAACACTCAGACTTTGCTATTTTTGGTTAACTTTGATTAATGAAATTAAGATTTTGCTTGAATTAAGAGCTTCGCCCTTGTTGGTTCTTGATTGAAACCAAATTGATTCTTATCAAGGAAGCTTTCCTTTGTGACGAATCCTCCTACGACTTATCGTTCCGTTTGTGGATCGTGGCGTCATTCATAATCATTCCTTAATCTTCTCCATTTTTCTATTTGAATTTCAAACTACAATTCATGGAGTCTTGAAGTTTGCATTCCGGAAATGATCCAATCCAAGCACTAATGTCTTGGAAGTCATCAGTTGTATCTCATCAAAACGTTCTCCCATCCTCCTTTCAACATTTCTTTGCAACCTATCCATTTGCTTAGCCAATGAAGTCATTAGCTTAGTGGTTCTAGGTAAAGGTGGATCACTATGGCTATCAGACACCATTGCTACAAGAAAATGGACTTTACCACTCACTAAATATTTACACTCTTCAACACTCGTGTTTCACAATTATAAAACTTTTTCTATAAGGTTCACTCTTGTCTTTTTCCACTCTCTAACTCCTTTTCAACTCTTGAAATTCAACCAGAGATTCCAATTCAAAGAATATCCAAAGTGCTATGAAACAAATCCAAACTCAACTTAAGAGGTCAAGGAAGAAAGAAAAACTCTAAGACAAAACCTTGGAAATTTAGAAGACAAGCAATAAAAGCTCAACAAGAAAAGCACAACTCAAGGAAGGTCAAAGAAAGACAATGATGAAGATATAACAAAAATTGGCTAAATACTAACCATTGTAATTATGCAAAAAGATAGTGCTATAAAGCAATCATATTTTGACCCGAATATACTTTTTTTTTAAAAATTGCCTTTTGGTCCTTCGTAATTTCTCTTTTAGGACCTAAAACTTTTGATATTTGCACAAATGCCCCAATTCTCTCTAGACAGAAATTTATAAATCAAACTCAAAAAATTTCCAGAAATACTATGAGTTTCATGAAGAATACGAAGAACACGAAGAACAACCCATATTCAAAACAACTCCAAGCTCTGAAAAAAATAAGGAAAAAAAATGAAAAGGAAAATGAAATTAACATAGATTTAAATCTTTATGAAATGCTTTCCGGAATCAAGCTCTGATTACCACATGATGACTTCCAAGACATGAATGCTTGGATTGGATCGTTTTCGGAATGTAAACTTCAAGACACCATGAATTGTAGTTTGAAACTCAAATAGAAAAATGGAGAAGATTAAGGAATGATTAGGAATTACGCCACAATCCACAAACGGAACGATAAGTCGTAGTAGGATTCGTCACAAAGGAAAGCTTCGTTGATAAGAATCAATTTGATTTCAATCAAGAACCAACAAGAGGCCAAGCTCTCAATTTAAGCAAAAGCTTAATATCATTAATCAAAGTTCACCAAAAATAGCAAAGTCTGAGTATTTATATGGCTAGGCCTCTAATAAACACCTAAAAACGTAAGTTTAGGCCTATTTGCGGACATATCAAAGCCCATTACAAAAACAACAAAAATCTATAGAAGCACTACCTTTTAAATGAAAATAATCGATTAATACAAAGCGTAATCGATTAAAACAGAGCATTTCAGTGCTGCGTAATCGATTACAACATACATAATTGCCTATGTAATCGATTAGAGATACGTTGTAATCGATTAAAATAGACTGACAGACAGACAACATTAGCTTGTGTAATCGATTACAGAAACGTTGTAATCGATTAAAAGAGATAGCACTTGCTTATTACAGCAGACAAGACTTTTGATGTGATTTTGAAAGACTTGGGTTCTAGCTCTTCTCATGGGTGCTTCAAAGCTCACCAAAGGAAGTGCTTCAAGCTCTCCTTCTAGACCTTTGGCGTGGAATGGACCTCCATCATCATGATCCTTAGATAGTCCTCTATCATAATAGAAACAAAAATTTGGTAGTGACTCAGAACAACCCACTGCTGGCTCATTTTCAAAAAGTTAGACCATCAACTGCATGAAGCCCCACTGGCCTAAAATATCGTGCAAGTAAGACACAAGTGTAAAACTAAATATATAAATTCTTTGGTTTTAATAAATTTTATAGGACTAAATAAAAAATCAAAGCTTATGGGATTCAAATAAGTTGTCTCACATTTGTGTCTCATTTCCTGCCATTTTGGGGCAAGGATTACTCTGATTAACTCACTGTTGACAAATATGCCACTTTGTTTCCTCTCCTTTTACAAAGCACCAAATAAAGTAATTGTTGAGATGACAAAGGTTCAGTGAAGGTTTCTTTGGCATGGTTATCTGATAAATATAAGATTTGTTGGGTTGGATAAGTCAAAGTCTATTTGCCTAAAGCTCAAGGGGATCTTGGTGTGAAGAATTTGGAAAATTTTAATATCAGTTTGCTATCAAAATGGCGATGGTTGTTTTTGGTGGATATTGATTCTATTTGGCACTCACTGTTGAGTTTTAGATATGGACAAATAATCTTAAACTTATGGCTTTATATTGGATCTCATTTCTAGTCCATCTGATGCAAGGACACTAGTGTCTTTAGATGCTGATTCAGGATGGTTTTCTAGATCGACGTCAAGGAGTGTTGGTAATTGAAAAAACACTCTCTTTTGGCACCAAGTCTGGGTTGGAGAGGAGAGTCTCATTATTAAAAAATAGTCATTCAACGTCGTTAGGTTAACATCGGTTTTTGATAAAAACTGGTGTTAACCAAAATGCAATGGCATATTTGTAAATAAGATGACAATGTTAACATCGACTTTTTTAGAAACTGATGTTAACATGAGATTACGTTACATCGATTTTTAAAAATCAACGTTAACTTGAGCCAGTTAACATTGGTTTTCTAAAACCGATGTTGTTAAAATGATAGGTTAACATCGGTTGAAAATCGATGTTGAACCTACATTTAAAAATTTATTTACGAGCCCTAATCAATTCAATTACTTTTTCACATTGTCTTCCTCGCTCTTGCACTCTCTTCCTCGCCATCTGTCGCGCTTTGTTCTTCTCTATTTGCCATCCTCTCGTCACCAACGCTCTCCCTCGTTGTCCCCGTCACCAACACCACCACCTTCGCGTCTGTCTTCAGCATCCTCCTCAGCGAACACACCCTACCTTTGCTGCCATGATGCTTTCTTTTGCTTTGTCTACGTTCCATAGGTAAGCAATGCTCATTTGTTGCTTGGTTTGCTTTGTCGGCTCATGTTGTATCCAACAAACAACATATTTTGATATATGGAATTTACATGTTAAGAAGTGAGGAAGGGATCTGCCTATTTAAAACAATGTTGCATTTTTTTTTTCTTCCGTCTTTGTTCATGGTTTCTCATTTCATTTTACGATTATGTGTGAAGAACTTCTATACTCTAAAAAGGTAAAATGAAATTGCCTATACTATGTAGGCCTTAATTAAATTTCAGTTTGAGTGTTAGATCATTTGAAATTTAAATGTATAGTTACCTTAAACTAGATAAAGTCCTTGACAAGTGCTAAGTGATAATATTAGACTCAGGAGAGAGAGATTGGCTGGTGATATGATCCCACTAAATGATAATGTCAGAGCTTAATGGAAATGAAGTAAATAGAATATCATGGCCTGAACATAATTATATTAATAACCTATGTGTGTCTCTGTAATTTAGACCTTAGTATTAGTTTCAGATTGCTATGTAATCTAGTCAATGTAATCTTATAATCTGATGCTAAAATGGTGTATATTGGGATACAGTTTTGTGATCCAAAATTGGAAAATCCTAATGAAGGCTTTAGAACAGCAAAACTGAGTTCTATCATGAATATGTAGAAGGGATTGTTCTGTTATAAGATTATATGCTATTTGGGTTATATTTATTTTTAGAAATTTCTATTGGAGTAGGGCAAGTAACATGTGGGTTTGTAATGGGCTCTGCGTTAAAGTTGTAATTTTTTTTGTTTTAGGCTTACTAAACAGAAAGTGCTAAGCAAATGGATTTGTAGACATGTGGTTGAGGACTGTAAGTTGAATCATGGTTATATGATTAAGATTTCAAGCCTTAACATTGTTAGATTGGCTGAAATGAAACCAATTGATTTGAAAGTATCTAAGGATTAAAGTATGGTTAGATATTGAAAACTTCCTAGGCTGGGGTTTGTGGGCCAATATTGAGGAAAATATTCCAATAACTAAGTATTTGTGCTTGTTAAGTACTTGCAACAAGGAAATAAGTAGATTGAAGCATAGAACACTTGGTATTCTTGCTTGATAAGCACTTGATTTCTCGTTATCAAATTAATATTTTCAATCATCTAAAATGTTGTTTAATAAGAGGTAGCAAGATGCCAATATAAATAAAGGGACATTTCTAATTCCAAAATGGAAAGAAATAGACTGTCATTGTAACATCCTCAAAATTATATTATGAGTTATATTTATGATTTAATTATGGAAGTAGGATGAGAGTTGGATACAAGAAGAATAGGATAAATTTTATTTGAATATAAGCTGTCCAAAACTTCCATTTCTTCCACCCGAATTGAGAAATTTATTTCCCTCTCAATTCTTATCCAAATTTAGTGTATGATATATGAAATTAAAGATCTAGATGTCTACTACAACATATAAAAATTTCAGATAAATCTAGTTTGTGTACTGCTTGAAGTAATTAAAAAATTAAGAGATGTCAGTGTGGAATTTCTCAGTTTGCTGGCAGTTTTGAAGTCTAGATTAAAAATGTTATAGCCAGAGTTTTATGACTCCAAATAATGCATGTGATACCTTGTTAGAAATCTTAGGAAGTCTAGTTTAACATAATAAAAGATGAGAATTTTTGACCTAGTAGATTGGTAGAGAATAATCAATGAACTAACCTCATCTGCTTAAGTGTTTCTAGCCTTTTGGACCTTTTAGATTGGGCACAACTTGTAACTCTTGGAATTTTGGTCCAAGGAATCAAATACTCGGCTCAAATTTGGACTATTCAGAAGTGGATTCATGTACAATAGCCATATAATAGGCATAGCTAAGTGATCTAATAGAAAGAAAATTTGGTAAACCCAAAGTCAATGAAGATAAGCTTTTTGAACCAACCTTTCTAGGTGACCTTCAAGGTGGAAAGCAAGCATTAAATAAGGGAATCTTGCAAATAAAAATCTAGTTTTAGCCATGACATAAGCACCAATCAGATTGTGTTTCATATCCAAGCCTTTCCACATTGCCTAAAATCAAGCTTAGGAAAATCTAGATATTTTCTTAGTTTGTAATGGCTTAGTTAACCTGGAACTTAATTAACTACTAACTAAGTTTCTTCCTAACCAATTACCTTCCATCCTAACTAAATCAATTAGTATAAATAGCCTTGGCATTCAAAAAATTTTGCTTGTAAATTTCAGCCTCCAAGATCTATCATACTACTACTTGCTTCTTGCACCAAGCTTTTCTATTTTCTACCTCCTTTGCTTGTTTTGACCATGTCTTCTTTCTACCACTTATCCACTAGCCACTTTCTTCTTTAAGACTTCATTTCTTAGAGGATTTTCCAAGGAAGACAGCCCTCACTCTATTCCTCTTCAAGAATCAAAACTCACTTGAGGTAGGCTAGGCTTCAATCTCTAGTTAAGAAATTATTTGGACTAATTTACATGTTTAAATGTACAGATTTATGGTTATTATTTAGGCTGGAATTTCATGTTATTTGAAGGTATTTTATGATGTGAAAATGTTGATTTAAACCAAAGGATAAGTGATGACTTATAGGCTGAAATATTAGTGATGTTTGGAGTTATATTTGATGATCTTTGGAAGTGATTTTAATGACATTTGGGCTATATGTTCATATTTTTATTATGGGACTGTTTTGAATAAAATTCTAGAAGTATAGGTTGAATGGTATGTAGTTAAATGGTTCAAATGCTTGAGTGAGTAAACTTTAAGGATGAAGTAGTAAGGTGGTAGATGAAAGGAGATTAGGATGCATGCTAGGTTATAATTTTCTTGTGAAGGTTTAAAGGAATTAGAAATTATTTGAAAAATATATTGTGATTATTAGTTAGATTACTAACATGATTTTTTTGTTGCTTAAGGATACTCAATGGTCATGCCTAAGTTGGTAATGATCTTACTTAAATTAGGTATGGTGGTTTAACCATACTTGTGGTACATATGATGTTATGATACTTGTCCTCTAGCAAAATAAATACACTAGGAGTATAGAAGATACTTTTAATATGAATATGAACATGCTTTGCAAAGAATCATCTTTGATCAGAACAAATTTTTTCAAATAATCAACCTCAAGAATTGAAACAAAAGATGGAATTCACAAAACCAAATGAGATTAATATCAATACACATTTCATTTCTAAAGAACATCAGAGGAAACACCTGATTGTTTCAAACAGAGGAAAATCTCTCAAAGGTGTTTAATTCTCCCATAGATAAGTGTTTCTTCTCAATTCCATCATTGATATGTTATAGATTAATTTTGCAGTTCATTTCCCATCAAATCAAAGTACATAATTATCAATCCTTCTAATCATCCAAATTTTATAAATTTAGAACAAAAGGAATTTGTTTCCTTTTTTCTTTTCTTCTTTTTCTTCTTTCTTTCTTTCTTTCTTTTCTTTTCTTAGCTTTTGAATCACATGAATAGCCACTTTTTAAAACAAAGTCTTTTTTCATCACATTAGCTACCCAACTGATAAAGGTTTCCAACAAAAATAAGATCCCCTTTTGCTCTCCTAACCCAAGGTAAGGTAAGGAATTCTTATTCTAGGTTAGGGTTTCAACAAAATATCAAGTGTTTGGCTCAAAGGGCTTGCTAATGATAAATCATTATATATTGGGATAACTTTTTGGCCAGTGGCTTAAAAAATGTTAAAAAGAAAGAAGGCCTAAATCATATCCATGAATCATATGTTATGACAATTAGAAATTCATGCAAAATTAACTATAAAACAGATCAGTGAGGACACTCAGTGTAATTTATGTGGTTGCACACACTCACTTAGGCTTAAGGTCTATTTTCATGTTGATGTGCTATTGACCTGTGTCTTAACACCTATTGCCCTGATCTTCCTTGCAATGGAAGTCAATCTTCAATTCAACTTCAAAACAAAGCATTCAACTCTTCTCTTGAATGAGGCTGTTTACGTTTTCCTAATTTTAGAAATGGATTGTGAAAGAAGAATACGAATGAGTTGGAATGACACCATAGGAATTCCAATAAGTCTTGCAAGAATCACCACAATAGCTGGGAGGCCATTGATAAGAAACAAGAAGTTCTTGACCTTAACAAGAGAGAAAACTCTCACCACAATTCAGAAATTGTATTAATTATCCAAAAAAAAGATCCTTACAATTAGTTTATGAGTGGTTTATATAGATCACGAATTAATAAGTTAAATGACCCTAAATGTAATGTAAATGCAAGCTAAAATGAAGCCCCAAACGTAGCTTGTAAGACTTTACCTAGGTGACCTTTGGCTTCCAAAAATGTGCAATAGCCTTCTCAGACTGGTATAATCAATTAATTCGCTATTGTAATCGATTAAATCAGTTAGAAACTGAAATAATCGATTACACTAGCCATTTAATCGATTAAGACAGTAAGGTCATGATTTCTGCTTCCTACTGACATTCTTGTAATCGATTAATTCGCTATTGTAATCGATTAAATCAGTTAGAAACTGAAATAATCGATTACACTAGCCATTTAATAGATTAAAGCAGTAAGGGCTTATTCCTGATTGCTTCTAAACATCCTATAATCGATTATAAAGTCAAAATAATCGATTAAAGCAGTAGCAACTTATTTACAAATGTTTTATTGAATTTCTTCTAACAAGTGCTGGAATTTATTGAATTATATTGGATTTGAGACATCAAAATCCAGCTCTTGTCATCCTTGATATGGTGTGCAACTTCATGCTTGCCCAAATTGGCTTGAATATGGTCTTGAAGTGCTTGAGTCCTAGCTCTTGTCATTGGTCCTTTGAAGGTAACCAAAGGAAGTGCTTCAAGCTCCCCTTCTAGACCTTTGGCTTGTCTTGGACCTCCATCACATGTTCAACTCAAATCAATGTTTCGAAAGATGTTATATTTATCAATTCCATGTAAAAAGATTTTCCTTCATTTGATCTGTGGAAAACCATTTATTTGTTTTTCATTCTCAATGTTTCCAAAATTCATTTTGTGGTGTTCTGATCCAATACAAAAAGCAAGTTTCAAATCATTTATCTTTTGATTCTTTTCAAAACGTGTAAGTTAGTTAAGTCCCAAAAAGATTAAAAATGTGTACTTTCTAAAAACAGAGAAACCTTTGTGTACACTACCAAAAAGAATCATAAATGCACACAACTTATTCAAGCAAACATCAAACATAGTAAATAACAAAGTACTGAACTTAAACTACAAAGTGGTAAAGAAATATAAAACAATATCACAGATTTTTGAAGATCATGGTTGAGGAGCTCATATTCCTCCATTAAAACAGGATTTGTCATGTTCTTCATCCTCAATTGCTTTGCCTCCTCCTGGCAAATGGACTTGTTCCTAGGTCGTGCAATGATAGCTCTGACAAAGCAGGTTATACTTTCGAAAAGATACAAATTCAAAATGTAAAATTCAGAAATATAATTTATAAACATAAGACATAAAATTAAAATAACACAAATTAAGACAAAATTTAAAAAAACACTGGGTTGCCTCCCATGAGCGCTTCTTTAACGTCTTACTAGCTGGATGTCTTTGTTATGGCTCAGGTTTCCAACAATTGGACAATAGTGAAGAGCCAATGGCTTCTTTGTTTTCCTTCACAATTTTCACCAGTTTCTTTTCTTCTTCAGAAAGACTTGGATTGCTTGTAACTGGTTCCTGTGAATTCCCTGCAAGAAAAACATTTTTAGAATGTGGAGGTACTGCTTTTTACCTTTATTTGTGATTCTTGATTCTTTTCTTCCTCTAACAATTCCTCAAAGATAAAATGACGGTAAGGAATTTTCTTGAAAGCATTCGGCTGTGGGAGATAATCTAAACTATCATTTTCTTCATATTCACTCATCTCCTCTAATGCTTCAGCTAATATTTTCTATGAACAATCTTTTCCTTGAACCAACCTCTTGGAATCAGAATTTACTTCATCCAAGACATCCACTCTAAAACACTCCCTTGATTCCTTTGGATTAACTTGTGTGTTTGCTGAAAAAGGCCCACTTCTATGTTTAGATAGTTGTTTTACAAGTTGTCCAACCTAAACTTCAAGATTTTTGATGGAAGCCTCAGTGTTCTTCTGATTTGTAATGGACATCTGCATAAACTGAGTTAGAGTATCTTCCATTTTTGAAATTCTGTTAGGCTGAGCTTCTTGTTGTTGTGGTGGACCCATATTTGAAGAACCTACATAAGAGTTGTTAGAGGGACCTGCAAAAGAAGAGTTAGTGGGACTATAATATGCATTATCATCTTGCTGCCTCCAGCCATAAGAACTTGGACCATCTTTGTAGCCTTGGTAATTTCCTTGAAAGTTCTGTTGAGATCTGGTCTGATTTTGCATATAATAAGCCTCCTCTTCATGTTGGCAATCACCATGTGCTTGCTGAAATTGTTGAGGAAGTTGGCCTATCTGTTTTGTTAAGGCCTCTAATTGTTGAGTCAAGAGTTTATTTTGAGCTAGAATTGCATTCTGAGTATCCAGCTCCATTATACTATTCCTTTGAATCGGAGATCTATCATGGTGAGATTGGTAATCACTGGCTGCTATGGTGTCAATGATTACAATTGCTTCCTCCGGGCTGTTTGACATCATCGTACCTCCAGCTGAGACATCAAGAATCATCTTTGTCCGAGGTCTCAAACCACTGTAGAAAATATGTAGTTGTGCAACATCATCAAAGTTATGGTTTTGGCAACTCCGCAGTAAGGATTTGAATCTCTCCCTTGTATCACAGAGAGGTTCATTAAATCCTTGGGAAAAAGTAGCAATTGCTGATTTTGTGCTTATGAATCTGGATGGAGGAAAAATCTGGCAATAAATTTTTCCTGGACTTCTTCCTAAGTGCTAAGACTTTTATTTGGTTGGGATTGAAGCCATATCTTTGCCTTACTAGTCAAGGAGAACAGAAAAGCTCTAAGATAGACAAATGAAGGTAGACACATGGGTGTATGGATCTTCACGATCTAGTCCAACAAATGGATGTCATCCAATCAGACTAAGCAACGCGAGCTTCAATTCCACAATTTTTTTACTGAAAGGAGGAATGACTATGCTGTTGTAATGTTTTGGTCCTTGTTGATACGCATAGTCACCAAGAGTCCTCCTTGGTGGTCTATTTTCTTCTCCCCATCCTTTATCAGCCATAATATAAATTACAGGTGGCTTTACTGGTGAAGGAGAATTAAAATATAAAAAGATTCACTTGGTGGCTCTTTGGTTGTTTGTTTCTTTTCCTTTATGTTCTTCTTTTGTGATCTTGGTAATTTCTGAAATAAATAACGATTTTTCTACAAGAAATTTACCTCAAAAAAGAAAAAGAACAAACTTGCAATAACTCGTAAGTATCGAGGTTAGGAAAAATAAAATAAAATAAAACACAAGAGAATTAATACAAAATCAAAATAACTAAAGAAAAGAAAAAGTCCTATTCAACTAAAAATTAAATTTGAAAGAACCGAGTGAGTGACTCAAGTCCCCAGCAACGGCGCCAGAAACCATTTAGGACTCTTGGCAAGCGTACCAATTTGTCGTTGTAAGTTACAAAATTTATAAAAGTTCGTCTCCACAGGGACTTGAGCTACTCAGTTTATCCAAGTAAAACTTAACAGTTCAATAGTTATGTACAATAAGGATGAGCGAAATTTCATGTGATTACGAAAGTAACAGAAAATTACGAAACTAGTAAAATGAAATATATTTATGAGAAAGTGGGATTTGGTTTCACCATTTATACCCTCAGTATTCAATTAACTTTACCATGTATAAATCATTTTCTATCCTTATTGATGCACAAATTATTTCACCTCGAATCGATTTTTCACATTCGAGAATCCTAAGGTATCTACCGAATATCGATCCCTCGCATATGAAGTAAATACCCCAACATTATAATTATAATTGTGTGCTATTTGCAATTAAAATGTTATGCCCTATTCCTAGCAACGTAACGTAATGAGTAAAATCATTCAGTTCAAATTCTAAGGGAACTTTCCAGTCAAGCTTAGAATCTAATTTCATGAAACTAGTGATCAAGTAGAATCAAACATTAAGAACAAAATGAAATTACCAATAAGGAATAGAAAAGATTCATGCATAAATAAATATTCAAAGAGATACATAGAGGTAAGAAGATTACATCCAATCTTTAAGAGAAGCTAGCCATTCATTGTGGAGAGCACCTTCTTAATTGAAGAATTGATGAATGGAACCATCACCGCTTCTTTCCATCAGAGTCTCCACACTAATCCTCACTTCTCTCACTCTCCTAACCTCCCTAATACTAATATTTAAGTTTCCTAAGCTAAGAAATTCATTCCCATGATGCTAAGCCATCCAAGGCATGCTTTCTCCTTCAATTTTCGTGGCTATTTATAGATTTGGCCTCCTGCATGTGTCCACTCGCCCAGGCAAGTGGTTTTGCCTGTGTTTGCTTGCCTGGGCAAGCTAATCATATCTCCTTGGAACTGGAAGCTCGCCTGGGCGAGTGATTTAGCCTAAGGATGCTCGCCTCAGCGAGTTAAAGACTTAATGGTGAAGAAAGGTCATGGGCCTGGACGAGTTCTGGGTCATTTTGCTTCTGACACCTCCCAAATTTTATTTTTATGCCCTTTCACTTGCTTTGCTTGCTTGGATGCTTCGGATACCATCGGAACCTATCAAAATACAAAATATGATTAGACTAATCTTCCAAAATGTGAAAAACAACATTCATTCAAGTACTAAATACAAATCAACTAGGTTTAGGACAAGTTTACAAACAAATTTACTGAAGTAAAAAAGATAAGTGCCAACATTGTAAACTTAATTTTACTACAATAGGCACTTATCAATAAACACATTTAGGTTGCTTGTGTTTTCTTTCCTGTTTTGTTGCTGTTATGCTTTGGTCTCTATTTTTTTAATGAAGTTTCTTGATTATTGTACTGCATTATTTCCCTTTCCATTAATGATATTTCAATTTCTATTTCTCATTATTTGAGCTGCTACCTTTTGTCTTTGATAAGCCAAATAGGGGGAGAAATAATTAATTGAATTGATTGATAACTAAAGGGGAAGTTTCTATGTTTTGCTCTGTTTTTGCAAAGAAAATGATTGATGAAATTACTTAAGTCAGTGGGAGCAAAAATAAATAAAAAAAAGGGTTGATGTTTATGCAAGCATCATTCTTGACACTTGTTCTTAGCAAAGAGACTGATTTAATTTCAGGTTAACAAGTTTGAGTCTCATATCATTCATCCCTCAAAGCACTTAAAAGCTAAACAAATGTTCAATCAATATTTGACATGTTCGAAGCCAAAAAGGGGAGACTGTTGGATATAGGGGGAGTAGCAAGAAGATGAAGCTAAAGAAGAAGCTTGTGCCTTAGAAGAAAGTTTTGAGCTTTTCACATGCCAAGGAATTTGTAATTTGTTAAAGTGTATGAGAGGCTAATCTTATGATCAAGCATTGCATGAACATGATCATTAACTTGCATACATGATTTCATTAAAAGCATTAAAGCTATTCATGATTTCAAAAGAAATGAAATTCTCATGGTCAAGTTTTTGGAAAAATGAAATCTTACTTCTTTAATCGATTACATAACGGATTATTCTATTACAAGCTTCTATTTTGATTCTGGAAAAGCGATGAAGAACAATTTAATCAATTACAGCCTTCTCGTAATCGATTACATAGAACAAAAAGAAAAGGGTTCTTGAGACTTTTTCTAGAGTAGGTTTCTCTAGAGGGAAAGAGTAGAGAAGGGTTCTCTATATCTTAATCACTAGGAGTCTAATAGGGTTTTAGATTTCTATTCTTTATCTAGGCTTGATAAGGGTGATCGTTGTAAAGCTTGTAAGAATTGAAATTTGATAATAGTGGAACTCTAATCTAGTGTTGATTAGAAGAAATTGGATGTAGCTTCTCTTGAGAAGTGAACCAATATAAATTCTTGTGTTGGTTTTCTATTCCTTAATTTCTTCTTGTTATCTTGATCATTAGTTCTTGGTGTTATTCTCATTACTTAACAAGTTCTGTTTTAAGCAATTGATTTCTTGGGCTGAGTGGTTTGATTGATTTGAAGCATAAGAGATCCTTTAACTCTAATTTTACAAATAAATTTTAAAAGACCAAGTTTAAACCAATTCACCTCCCTCTTGGTTATTGTGGGCATTCCTATTGTTTTCATTATTGAGGTCTATAATATTGATACATTTAGACACATTCAGAAGTTACCTAGAGAGATAGAAAAGGGAGCTCCATTTGTGGCGGGAGTAGAAGCAGCAAAATTGTGGAAAGTTTGTAAACTCTGTTCATTTTCATTCAAATAATAAGTGATCAGTTATTTATTTCATCTCTTTTTAACATTACATATGATGTCATTATGTGATTATATGAATGAAACTTTTAATTTGGTAGAATTCTAGATGCGGGGAGGAGTTAAAAACTTATTTCAATCTTTTAACTAAAATGAATCTAATGGATTACTGAGTTTTGTTCGTAGAAAATACAAATATGCTGCTTTACAACATAGGCTCTAGGTAGGATAATAAGATTTTTTGTTCTCCTTCCTGCAACATTAAATTTATATATAATGTGATACCTAATTTCACTCGGAGCAGATCATAGATTGGAATTTAGACCTGCATAATGAAAAAGCTACAGATTAATGACATGCTTTGTAAGAAAGATCTGGTGAGTAAGACAAGCCTCATCTATACTCCATTTTTAAAACAAATAGGAAATCCCTCCTTTTTGGGTTTAGTCTTCCAATATGATATGGTGCAACTTTCACATAGACATTTGATTATATTTTGTGGAATAAAGTATTCAGCACTTGCATGTTTCTCATCTATTTTCTTGTAGATGACTTACTGACAACTTACTAACTTCCTAATCTAAAAAGTTCTTAGAACAATTATTTTTATAACCATTCTAAAAAGTTAATTTTTTAGATCTATTATCTAAACAAACAAATCTAAAATGATAGTTTCTGAGAACGATCACCTAAATAACCTTTCTAAAAAGTAACTTTTTAGAACAATTAAAAACCATTATGAAAAGGTCGTGACTTTTTATAGTGTTACTTTAGAGAATGGTTGTACAATCGTTCTAAAAAGTCTTTTTTAATTGTTCTAAAAGGCCTTTACTATACTAGTGTTTGGAACCCTTACTCCAATCCCCAATGGTGTTCATAAATTATTACTAATGTTCCTTCCTTCTTTGACTTCCTTTACTAGGTCTCTCTGATGGTATAGAAATCCTTTGAACTTGTCTTTGGCCTTTTCTATGTGCTCAACTTTTTTTTATGTTAGAAAACAAATGTTTTTTGAATGTGTATAAGGGAGAGAAGTTATCTTTTATTTCTTTTTTGATATCTTCCATAACCTCATTTTTCAAATCATTTTTTCTTTAATGTCAAATTTAACCTTAATGGAGTGAGAAGAGAGGTCTTGTTTTAAGAACTTTAATATAATTTCAAGCCTAACAACCATCACATTAGACATATTTTCATTAAAATCATTCCATAATTACATGAGTCATTATTAGATTAAATAATCTGACATTATCCCACTTGGCTCATGTGATGACTTGAATATTAAACATTAAATTGTAAGTGTGCAACATATGTTGAAATTATAAGTCATCATCCTTAATTGAATTAAAATGATTGAATCATGGCGATTGCAAGTTGACCAAACAACTTGGTCCCTTCCATGTATCACAAATCATTCAATTCAACTTAACTTTAATATTGTAATATGTCTTTAATATCCCTTCTAAGACACATTTTGTAATCTCACTAAAATCATAATGTATACCATATAATGTGAATTACATAACAAACATAAACCCAACTATAATTGAATTCACAAGTGTCATACAATACGAGCATTGCAACTACAATGTGTATATATATATATATATATACACATCATATCACATTGTTAACAAGGACTTACCCATAATACCTATCCTTTTAGCAGGCACTACGACAAAAAAGGATTTAACATCGGTTTTAAACGATGTTGAATCGAGCGATGTTAAAAGTGGACACTTTCAACATTGGTTTTTAAACTGATGTCAAAAAGAAATTCAACATTGGTTGTAGAAGAAACCTATGTTGAAAGTTCTCTAATAGATGTACTGCATCTAGATTTGAACATCGATTTTAGATAAAAATCGATGTAGAAAATATCTTTACAGTATCAATTTTTTACAAAACCAATGTTGTGTCAGAATTCAACATCGGTTTTAGTCAAAATCGATGTAGATTGAGTTTCTTTATAAAAAATATTCATTCTTATTTTACAATAATTCCAACTTGTAAATTGAATGATACCTACATACATTCATATATATATATATATATATTCAAATTACTATCAATAAATTACTAATACATTTAGAAACTACATATCAAAGTATATATTTATATTCAAACCACTACTTAGGTGTAATTTTAATATATCATTTAGGAACCACTACTTAAGTAGAAATCAAATGTTCCAAAGTAGGTAATAAACACACACAAAAAGAAAGCCAATCATATTACCATTTAGACAGTTACCTCAAAAAAAACCATGAAGAGAGGGTCAAAGGCTTCATTCTCTATCGAATCATTGAGTTGAGTTTTGGAGATTCCACTCCAATTAAAGTGTTCCTCTTCATGCGGTGGACCAACGACAAGCGGTGGCAGCTCATGGCCATCACTGGTGGTCGTGGGTGGTGTAGGAGGAGGTTTTAGGGTCTGGGTAAGAGTTTTAGAGAGAGAGAGAGAAAGTGAAAACTGTTTTTTTTCTCGTTGCTTGTCATATTTGTAACCTGCAAGACTCGCCTTGGCGAAATTTGGCTCGCCTGGGCCAACTGGCTCAGCTTAAACACCCCTGGCGAGTTCTAGACGAATCCTTTCTCTAACATATTTCACTGTTTCTGTGTAAAGCGCATAAATCACGCTCCCGATGTTATTTTGCAAATCCCAACAGTTAAAACGTGCAGACTTGGGTTGCAAGCTTACAGTCGACAGTTAAAGGTGATCCCATGGTTAACGAATCCGAGATATTGGTTTTATCGAAACAAGTTTTGTGTCAATCTTGGAATCACACAGTTCTAATGCAGATAAATGAAACTTCACATAACCTAACATCCACGCACGAGGATAATTTTACACAACACTTCAACTAATCCAAATTAATCAAGTAATTAAATAATAAAAGAAATACATCAAACATCAATTTTCAATTATCAAAATTTCAAGGTGTAACACCTGGAGAGACGTTATATGAATACTGGGAGAGATTCAACAAGTTGTGTGCTACCTTTCCTTACCATCAAATCAATAAGCAATTATTGATCCAGTATGTTTATGAAGGGTTGATGTTAATGGACAGGAGTATGATTGATGTAGCCAGTGGAGGCACTTTAATGGACAAAACTCATGTTGCTGCAAGACAATTGATTTCCAACATGGCAGTAAATTACCAACAATTTGGTACTGGAGTGGCTGCAACATCCAAGGCTGCTACAAATGAAGTTTCTATTTTTAGGTTGTTGATAACCAAAGGCTGGAGAATAAACTTAAGGAATTGACATCCCTTGTGAGACAGCTAGCCATTGGTCAACAAAAGAATGTGATGACAACCAATCAACCAAGACTGTGTGGTATCTGTTGTGCACCTAATCATCCAATAAATACATCTCCCACTCTCCAAGAAACATAATAGGCTACTGAAGTTTCTACCATGCAATCTGGACAGCAATTCAGACCTCAACAACAATAATATAATCCTTATTCTAACACTTATAATCCTAGTTGGAGATCATCTGAACCTGAGGTATGGTCCTGGTCCAAAACAACAGCAGATACAACAACAACAGCCATTCAGACAACAACAATATTAGTCCTCCACCAGAAAATGCCAAGTTCTCTCATTCAGAATACAACAACAATTCCAACAGTCTGCACCTATACCTGCACAACCTATGCATAACACTTTTAGACCTTCCTTGGAGAAGATGATGAAGCCAATGGTAGCTAGCAACATTTAGTTTCAATAGAATGTGAGTGCCACCATCCAAGACATGTTGACTCAGATTGGACAGTTAGCTACAACTGTCAACCATATGTAGCAACAAGGTTCTGGCAACATTCTCACACAACCAATTATTAATCCAAAGAAAGTGAGTGCTATTACATTGAGGAGTGTCAAGGAGCTTCGAAATTCAACAAATGTTGGTGCCAAAATTGATGATAGTGTCAAAATAGATTCTGCACCAAAACAGATTCCCCTACCTTTTCCTTCTAGATCCATTCCTGCAAAGAAAGTGGAGCTTGATTCTGATCTTCTTGAGACTTTCCAGAGGGTAAAAGTCAACATCCCCCTCTTGGATGCCATCAAACAAATTCCAAAATATGCAAAGTTCTTGAATGATTTATGCACCCAAAAGAGGAAGTTGAAGGAAAACGGGCAAGTGAAGATGGGCTGAAATGTTTTTGCACTTATACAGAGCAAAATTGTTGTTGTCATTCCACCATCTACCTTGCCACATAAGTGCAAAGATCTTGGCACTTTCACTGTCCCTTACACCATTGGATATTGCACTTTTACAGATGTCATGCTTGACCTTGGAGCCTCAATTAATGTCATGCCCATATCAATTTACAGATCACTACATCTTAGTGATTTGAAACCCACTGGTGTTGTCATTCACCTAGCCAACATGAGTGTTGCGCTTCCACTTGGAGTAATTGAAGATGTGTTGGTGCGAGTTAATGATCTGTTTTTTCTAGCAGATATTTACATTTTGGATATGGAGAATGAGTCTTCTAGACATGGGTCCACATTAATCCTAGGGAGACCATACTTTATGATAGCCAGGACAAAAATTGATGTGCATGCAGGAACTCTTTCCACGGAGTTTGGTGATGATGTTGTGCATTTCAACATTTTTTAGGCCATAAGACATCCTACAAATGAGCAACCTCTTTTCCTTGTAAATATCATTGATGTTATAGTAGATAGCGTAGATATTTGTACAAATTTACTTTTTGATTTTTTTGACTTTTTGATCTTGGTTATTTTAATTGTTCCTGTGATGATTATGATGATTTTGCTGTTGTATGTAGTATTTGTACAGATATTTCCTCTGTAATTCACTCTGATTGTGTTGCAGGTGTAGGTCCTAACTCTCCTATTTCCCTTCTATCAGCCACCAACCTTCCCTTGCCTTCCACCATTTAGCCACCTTCCTTGTAGCTGAAACCACTACCTGAGCACCTTAAATATGTCTATTTAGATGATGCTTAGAAGCTCCCAGTCATCATATCTGGCAGCCTTTCACTTGAGCATGCGAAGAAGTTGCTGCACATTTTGAAAGGCCACAAAAAGGTAGTGTATGGACACTTGCTAACCTTCCATGAATAAATCCTTCATATACATTCATCAAATATTCTTGGAGGATGATTCTAGGCTGGTAAGGTAACCACAGAGGAGGCTGAATCCCACCATTCTAGATGTGGTGAAGAAAGAGGTGATGAAGTTACTAGTCACGAGGATCATCTATCCCATTTCAAATAGTGCTTAGGTTTCACCGGTCCAAGTGGTCCCTAAGAAGTTGGGCATCACTATTGTGAGGAACCAGGATAATGAGTTGATTCCGACTAGGGTGGGCAATAGTTGACGAGTTTGCATTGACCATAGGAGACTTAACCAAACAACTCGCAAGGACCACTTCCCTCTCCCATTCATTGACCAGATTCTGGAGAGGTTGGCAGGTAAATCTCATTATTGCTTTCTTGATGATTTTTTAGGTTACATACATATTCACATTGCACCAAAGGACCAGCACAAGACCATATTCACATGTCCATTTGGCACATTTGCCTATACCAGGATGCCCTTGGCCTATGCAACGCTCTTGGCACCTTCCAACGGTGCATGGTGAGTATCTTTTTCTGATTTATTAGACAGTTGCATGGACGTGTTTATAGATGATTTTGAAAAACAATATGACTACACACAATAATCAAGAGAGGGGTGAATTGGTTAACACTTGGTCTCTTAAAAATCTTTAAAGAATTACAGTAATAGGATCATATCACAATTAAACCAAGAATGCTTCAATCAATCAAATCACGTAACTCAAGAAAACAATGCTAAAACCTTCACTTGTTAAGTAATAAAGATTTCACCAAAGAATCACGGATTAAGATAGCAAGAAGAGATTAAAGAAAGTAATCAACATAAGAACTTGTACTGGTTCACCTCTCAACAAGATAAGCTACATCCAGATTCTTCTAACCAAAACTTGATTAGAGTTCCACTATTCACAAAATTCAGTTCTTACAAGCTTACAACAATCACCCTTCATCAACCCTAGATTAAGAACAGAAATTTAAAATCCTTTTAGACTCCTAGTGACCAAGACTAAGAGAAACCCTTCTCTACTCTTCCATCTAGAGAACCCTACTCTCAAAAAGCTTTAAAAAAATTTTGTAATAGCAACAAACAATTAGAAAATTAAAAATGAATTACACATAGAAACTAATGGAGAGAAACAACTTGATGATGATGATTCACAATATATGAATGCATATGATTACCAATCTTGATCAAGGTTGAAAGAAAATAAGTTTCAGACCAAACTCTCCAAGAGCTTCTTTAAAATCTTATCCAAGAAGAAACCCTTTCAATGAAACATGAATATTGAAATTTGTGGACAAGAGCTTTGTGACTCAAAGTATCTCTTCTCACTTCAGAAGGCTTTTGAAAACTATGAAAATTCACAATGAAATGATCTGTGTATTTTTTCAAAAGACCCAACAGCTATTTATAATAAACTGTTGTAACTGAATGTAATCGATTAAATCGTCAATGTAATCAATTTAAACCACTAATGTAATCGATTAATAACAAATTCAATCGATTAAAATGTTCTTGAGCCTTCTGGAAAAGATATATGAGCAAAGTAATCGATTAAATCACAATGTAATAGACTAACACAGAAAGTCTTGTTTTCCAAAATGTGTCAAGTAATCGATTACCACAAATCGTAATCGATTATCACAGGAAGACATTTATGAGACTTTGTGAAGTGTAATCGATTACTATTCTACTGTAATCAATTAAAGTGTTCTTGAATCTTTTTGGAAAAGACTCATGAGCAATTTAATCGATTAATTCACTATGTAATCGATTAAGACAGGAAGTCATGTTTCAAAAACAAGCCAAGTAATCGATTACCACCATATCGTAATCAATTATCACAGGAAGATTTCAACTGTGATTTGTGAAGAGTAATCAATTACCATATAATTGTAATCGATTAATGTGTTCTATAAAGCTTAAGTAATAGATTACCATTAGTTGGTAATCGAGTAAAGCAGTATAAAATTGTTTTTCCAAAACAAGCTTTGAAGACTTTGGCTTTTTCAATGCAATCATGAATACTTTAAAAATCTTGTTCACAAAAACTTATGCCTTTTGTAAAACCATGAATTCAAGTCAATGACTAATGTTTATGCAAATGCAAAGGATCATAGGATGAAACTCTTATCCATCTAAGAATTACATATGCCTTCAATTGAATGGCATGTAAAAGCTAAAACTTTTCCTTGACTAAGATCCTCAGCATCTTGATCCTTTTCAAGATCCCCCTGTTACTAACATATTTAATTGTTTATGGTTCCTCTTTTGATACATATTTGGATAGCCTCTCTAGAGTTCTTGACTGATGCATTGATACTAACCCTTTTCTTAACTTCAAGAAATGTCATTTTATGGTGCATAAGGGTATAGTCTTGGGGCATTTGGTCTCTAGTAGAAGTATTGAGGTCGAAAAGGCCAAGATTGATTTTATTACTTCTCTACCTTACCCTGCTTCTGTGTGGGAAGTGCGTTCTTTTCTTGGACATGCAGGTTTCTATAGGAGATTCATCCAGGATTTTAGCAAGATTGCACTGCCATTATCCAAGATTCTTCAAAAGGATGTAGACTTTGTGCTTGATCAGCCTTGCAAAGAGGTATTTGAGGAGTCGAGGAAGAGGCTTACCACCTTTCCCATCATGCAGCCAACAGATCAAGACCTTCCCTTTGAGCTCATGTGTGATGCCTCTAACTATGCATTTGGGGTTGTTTTGTCAGAGAGTTGATAGACTATTCCATGTCATTGCTTATGCTTCATGCACTTTAGATGCGGCCCAATTTAACTACACCACTACTAAGTAGGAGCTTTTAGCTATTTCTTTTGCTTTAGATAAATTCATATCTTATTTGTTTTGCTCTCATATCACTGTCATTACTGACCATGCAACTTTGAGGTGCTTGTTGAAGAAGCCTGATGCTAAACCTAGACTGATCAGTTGGATGCTTCTTCTTTAGGAGTTTAATATTGAGATAAGAGTGGTGCAGAAAACTTGGTTGTTGATCATTTGAGCAGCATTGAGGGGCTTGTTGATCCTTTCCTATTAGGGATAATTCCCTGATAAGCATTTGATGCATTTGCATTCATCACATGTTACATCTTGGTTTGCTGACATTGTGAATTTTATTGTTGCATCTTTTGTGCCACCTCATGTGATAGAGGGCTATCTAAGGATCATGATGATGGAAGTTCATTCCAAGCCAAAGGTCCAGAAGCAGAGCTTGAAGCACTTCCTTTGGTGAGATTTGAAGGATCCATGACAAGAGCTAGAACCCAAGCCTTTCAAGATCACATCAAAAGTCTTGTATGTTGTAATAAACAAGTGTTGTCTGTTTTAATCGATTACAATATTTCTGTAATCGGTTACACAAGCTACTGCTGGGTATCTATTTGGTCGGGATGCCAGGATGTCTGGGATGTGCGTAGATTGGATGTGCTTAGCCAAGATGCTCGAGCTGTCCGAGATGTCCGAGTTGTTTGGGATGTCCAAGATGTGTGTAGATTGGATGTGCTTAGCCAAGATGTTTGAACTGTTCGAGCTGTCCGGGATGTTCGAGCTGTTCGAGTTGTGCGGGATGTCCAGGATGTGCATAGACTAGATGTGCTTAGCCAAGATGCCCGAGCTGTCCGGGATGTCTAAGCTGTCCGAGTTGTCTAGGATGTGCGGGATGTGCGTAGCCCTTTTATGTATTTCTGTTATTTTTGTATTGGGCCTTGATATTTCTGCAAATGGGCCTAAACTTACGTTTTTAGGTGTTTATTAGAGGCCTAGCCATATATAAATACTGAGACTTTGATATTTTTGGCAACTTATGATTAATGAAATTAAGCTTTTGCTTGAATTGATAGCGTAGCCTCTTGTTGGTTCTTGATTGAAACCAAATTGATTCTTATCAAAGAAACTTTCCTTTGTGGCGAATCCTCCTACGACTTATTGTTCTGTGTGTGGATCGTGGCGTCATTCTTAGTCATTCCTTAATCTTCTCCATTTTTCTATTTGGGTTTTCAACCAAAATTCATGGAGTCTTGAAGTTTGCAATCCAGAAATGATTCAATCCAAGCATTCATGTCTTGGAAGTCACCATGTGGTAATCAAAGCTTGATATCGAAAAGCATTTCGTAAATATTTTTATCTATGTTATTTGCATTTTTGTTTTTTATTTTTTCCCGAAAAATGAAAATTGAAAATCATGATTCTTACTTGTTAGTTGTTCTTTGTGTGTTTCTTGTGTGATTTTGGAGTTTGTCTTGCAATTGCCTTCATTTCCCCTATCATTTTGTTGAATTCTGAGTTGTTTTGAATATGGATTGTTCTTCATGTTCTTTGTGTTCTTCATGAAACTCATAGCATTTCTGGAAATTTTCTGAGTTTGATTCATAAAAATATGTCTAGAAAGTTTTGGGGCATTTGTGCAAATATCAAAAGTTTGTGGTCCTAAAAGAGAAAATACAAAGGACCAAAAGGCAATTATCAAAAAATATGAGGACCCAAGAGTAAAAAAAAAGTTGACATCCAAAATTTAAAATCAACAGCCCTCTCTCTTATTGTGTGCTTATGATTGCTTTATAGCACTATCTTTTTGCATAATTACAATGATTTATATTTAGCCAATTTTTTTTTATATATCTTCATCATTGTCTTTCTTTGACTTTCTTTTTGAGTTGTGTTTTTCTTGTTGAGCTTTTATTGCTTGTCTTCTAAATTTTCAAGGTTTTTGTCTTAGATTTTTTCTTTCTTCCTTGACCTCTTAAGTTGAGTTTGGATTTGTTTCACTTTCACTTTGAATATTCTTTGAATTGGAATCTTTGGTTGAATTTCAAGAGTTGAAAAGTGTTAGAGAGTGAAAAAAGACAAGAGTGAACCTTATAGCAAAAAGTCTTATAAGTGTGAAATATGAGTGTTGAAGAATGTAAACACTTAGTGAGTGGTAAGGTCTATTTTCTTGTAGCAATGGTGTCCGATAGCGATAGTAATCCACCTTCACCTAGAACCACTAAGCTAATGACTTCATTGGCTAAGCAAAAGGATAGGTTACAAAGAAATGTTGAAAGGAGGATGGGAGAATGTTTTGATGAGATACAACAGAGTACTTAAGAGTTGAGTGGAAGAATGGAGGACATGGAGAGAAGGAGACATCATAGGTTACCTCATTCTTTTCAAGGGAGTGATGATGGCCATGAAGATGGTAGAAGGCATAGGCATAGGAGGAATAGAGATGGAATGGAAGATGTGAAATTTAAACTTCCCAAGTTCTTAGGTACTAATGATCCAGAAGCTTACCGTGATTGGGAGATAAAAGTTGTCCAAGTTTTCGATTGTCACAATTTTAGTGAAGAAAAGAAAATGAAGTTGGCTAGCTTAGAATTTGAAGGGTATGCCATGGATTGGTGGACTCAAGTGCAAATGGAAAGACGAAGATTAAGGAGATATCAACTGGACACATGGTTGATAATGAAAGGAATCATGAGGGAGAGATTTGTCCCACCTCAATACATAAGGGATTTGCATAACAAATTACAAAGGCTTTATCAAGGAAGTAGATGTGTTGATGACTATTACAAGGAGATGGAGATTTCTTTGGTAAGAGAAAATATTGAGGAGACTAAGGAGGCTACAATGGCTAGATTTTTGAATGGCTTGAATAGGGACATTCAAGACGCTGTAGAGCTTCAAACCTACAACACCATGGATGAACTTATACATGGCTATGAAAGTGAAACAACAATTAAAGAGAAAACAAGCCTACAAAAAGTCTTCATATGGCCATTCTTCTTGGAAGGATAAGGACACTTCCAAGAAGGAGGGTTCTTCTTCCAAACATGTTGAAAGAAAGTCTTCAAGAGGTACTACTACTTCTCCTACTCAAACTCCTTCCAATAAAGCTAGTTCAATTAAATGTTTTAAATGTTTGGGCAAGGATCATATTGCATCCCAATGTCCAAACAAAAGGACCATGATTGTGTTGGAAAATGGGGAGGTGGATAGTGAGTCATTTAGGAGTTCTCATAGTTCCTCTAGTGAAGTTGAGGATGATTATTTTCTTCAATCGGAAGAGGGAGATCTTTTGATGGTAAAATGACTCATGGGAAGCTTGTGCAAAGATAGAGATGATACACAAAGAGAAAAACATTTTCCATTCTAGATGCTTAGTGATTGGAAAGGTTTGTTCTTTAATCATTAATTGAGGAAGTTGCACAAATGTTGCAAGCACTAGATTAGTGGAGATGCTTGGTTCAAAAATTGTCCCTCACCCTAAACCTTATAAATGGCAATGGTTGACTGAGAACGGATTTTGGGACGTGTCTGTCCCACAGTCTGGTGAAATGTACGACCTCCTGGAGTTGGTTGTGGATAAGCAAGTGTTGCTTACATTCTCCATTGGAAAATATGTTGATGAAGTGCTTTGTGATATGGTTCCTATGGAAGCTAGCCATATGTTGCTTGGTAGACCTTGACAATATGATAGAGATATTGTACACAATGGGGTCACCAATCATTACTCTTTCCTTTATAAAGGTAAAAAGGTAGTACTCTCACCTTTGTCTCCAAGTGAGGTGTGTGAGGATCAAATAAAAATGAAATTGAAAAGAGAAAAAAAGAAGAAAATCAAAGAAGAAAAGAGCCCCTTGAGAGAGAAAAGCCAAAAAGAAATATATGGCAAAAAGAGTGAAAAGAAAGAACAAAACAAAATAGAAAAAAGGTAAAAAACAATTGGTGATAAAACCGGGTTTGCTCATCAAACCTAAGGAGTTCAAAAGAGTGATGCTAGCTAGACAACAAAGGTATTTACTCATTTCCAATTATATGTGCTTGTCTTCTAGTGCCCTTGAGTTACCTCAAGGTTTTGATACACTTGCCAAGGAGTTTGAGGATGTCATTCCACAAGATATATCCCACGGGTTGCCTCCTTTAAGATGAAATGAGAATCAATTTGTTCTTGTTTTGGGAGATTCACTTCCTAATAGGGCTGCCTATATGCCTATTTAGGAAGAAACCAACAACATCACCATAAGGTATCAATATCCTAATCCTAGACTTGATGATAAGGTAACCAAATCTACCCCTTACTTTTCTCCTTTTGAGACATTTTATGGTTTTTACACATTATTCCCTCTTGATCTCATTTCCTATCCTAATGATTCTTCTATTTTGAGTATGCATGGGCTCTTTAGAGTTACTTTTGTTAGAAATCTCAATGGACGTATGCGAAATCAAATTGAGTGGAAGATGGGGCAATTTGCACAAGTTGCCAACAAGGGGAGAAAGACATAGGTATTTGACCCCGAAGATTGGGTTTGCCTACGTATAAGGACGTATAGGTTTCCTTTTCCAAGGATATCTAAACTCCAACATGTGGGTGTTGGTCCTTTCAAGATCTTTGAGAGGGTTTCTGACAATGCCTTCATGATTGACTTGCCAAGTGAGTATGGGGGTGAGTTCTAGTTTTAATGTCGTTGATCTTTCTTCTTGTGATGTAGGTATTTTGAATGCAAATCCGTAGATGGATTCTTTTCAATAAGGAGGGGATGATAGAGGCCTATCTAAGGATCATGATAATGGAGGTTCATTCCAAGCCAAAGCTCTAGAAGGAGAGCTTGAAGCACTTCCTTTGGTGAGCTTTGAAGGACTCATGACAAGAGCTAGAACCCAAGCCTTTCAAGATCACATCAAAAGTCTTGTCTGTTGTAATAAGCAAGTGCTGTCTATTTTAATCAATTACAACGTTTCTGTAATCGATTACACGAGCTAGTGTTGGGTATCTATTTGGCCGGGATGACGGGATGTCAGGGATGTGTGTAGATTGGATGTGCTTAGCCAAGATGTCTGAGCTGTCCGAGATGTCAAAGTTGTCTGGGATGTCAGGGATGTGTGTAGACTGGATGTGCTTAGCCAAGATGTCTGAGCTGTCCGAGATGTTGAGTTGTCCGGGATGTGCGTAGACTGGATGCGCTTAGCCAAGATGTCCGAGTTGTCCGAGCTGTCTAGGATGTCCGAGCTGTCTGAGTTGTCCAGGATGTCCGGGATATGCGAGATGTGCATAGCGCTTTTATGTATTTCTGTTATTTTTGTATTGGGCCTTGTTATTTCTGCAAATGGGCTTAAACATACGTTTTTAGGTTTTTATTAGACGCCTAGCCATATAAATACCGAGACTTTGCTATTTTTGGCAACTTTTGATTAATGAAATTAAGCTTTTGCTTGAATTGAAAGCGTAGCCTCTTGTTGGTTCTTGATTGAAACCAAATTGATTCTTATCAAGGAAGCTTTCCTTTGTGGCGAATCCTCCTACGACTTATCGTTCTATTTGTGGTTCGTGGCGTCATTCCTAGTCATTCCTTAGTCTTCTCCATTTTTCTATTTGGGTTTTCAACCAAAATTCATGGAGTCTTGAAGTTTGCGATCTGGAAATGATCCAATCCAATCATTAATGTCTTGGAAGTCATCATCATGCATAAAGGTCTCAAATCGATAAACTTAAGAGTGATGCTAAATATTATGTGTAGGACGACCATATTTGTGGAGATTTGGTAGTGACCATGTGATCCCCAAGTGTGTCCCAAATCATGAGATTCAGTCTATTCTTCAGTTTTGTCATGACACACTTATAGGTTTTATTGGTCCACCATATTTAGAGATGCTCATCATTTTTTCACAACTTGTGAGCAGTGTCAGAGAGCAAGAAGGATCATTACATGTAGGCATCAGATGCCCCAACAGCCCATTATTTTCTGTGAGATTTTTTATGTTTGGGGTATTGATTTTATGGGTCTATTTTCCTGTTTCCCATGATTTTTCGTATATCTTGTTTATTGTTGATTATGTTTCTAGATGGGTTGAAAGCTAAGGCCACTAGAACTAATGATTTTAAGTTGTGAATTTTGTGAGATTTAACATTTGTTGCAGGTTTGGTGTGCCTAAAGCGATTATTAGTGACCAGGGAAGCCACATCTATAACAGATCATTGGCATCCTTGCTTCAAACGTATTCAGGTTGTACATAGAGTTGCTACATCTTATGATCCCCAAACTAATTCCAAGCGGAGGTTTTTAATAGAGAGATCAAGCAAGTGTTGCAGAAGGTAGTGTAGCCCAATAGGAAGGATTGGATCAAGCTACTTGAAGATGCTCTATGACCTTATTAGGCCATAAGAGTTGTAACATGACATTTTATGAAGCATGTATGGAAAGGAAGCTTCAATTGCAAGAACTTGAGGAGATCTGTGAAAACAATAGTGAACACACACAATAACCAAGAGGGGGGTGAATTGGTTAAAACAGAGTCTTTAAAAATTCTTTTTAAAACAAGTAGCAAATTTAGGATCTTTATCATAATAAGAATGCTTCAATCCATCAAACCACTTAGTTCAAGAATACAATTACTTAAAACTTTACTTGTTGAGTAATGGCAGATTTCACCAAAAGAATCACAGATTAAGATAGCTAGAAGAGATTAAAAGAAAGTAATTAACACAAGAATTTATATTGGTTCACCTCTCAACAAAAAAAGTTACATCCAGTTTCTTCCAACCAACACTAGGTTAGAGTTCCACTAAATCAAACTTTGTTCTTTACAAGCTTTTACAACTGATCACCTTTATCAAACCTAGATAAAGAAACAAAAATCTAAACCCTATAGACTTCTAATGACCAAGAACCAGAGGAACACTACTCTGTTCTTCCCTCTAGAGAACCCTACTCTAGAAAAAGCTTTAAAAAACCTCTTTGATCTAAGAAATTACAAGAAATAAAGTAAACAATTAAATCACTGCAAGAGTTTAAGAGAGATACAACCTCATTATCTTCAAAAGATGAATGAATGAATTTTACCAAACAAACTCAGGTTGAATATAAGCAATTCTTGGAATCAGCTTTCTTTTAAAAAAATCTCTTGATAAATCTTGTTCAAACCAACATGATCAATGATGCATAAGGTCTGGGTTTTGAAACAAGATCCACTCAGAATATCTTTTCTCAGACTATGAGAACTTTTGTAAGCAATGGATATTTCGCAAAATCAAGTTCTTACCAAAACAAAATGAAAACAATAGGAATACCCACAATAACCAAGAGGGAGGTGAATTGGTTTAAACTTGGTCTTTTAAAATTATTTATCAAATCAGAGTTAAGGATCTTTATCACTTTTAAAACCAAGAATGCTTTTATTCAATCAACCAACTCAGTTCAAGAAACTAATAGCTCAAAACAAAATTTGTTAGGTAATAATAATGAAAACAAGATCAATGAACAAGATGACTTGTAAAGATAGAGATAAAGAAAACCAGCACAAACAATTTATACTGGTTCACTTCATAATAGAAGTTACATCCAGTTTCTTCTAATCAATACTAGATTAGAATTCCACTATCATAAATTTCTGTTCATACAAGCTTTACAACAACCTCTCTTTATCAACACTAGATAAAGAATAGAAATCTAAAACCCTATTAGACTCCTAAAGAACAACAACCAGAGAACACTACTCTAGCCAAAGCTTCAAGAACTCACTTACAATAGTATCAAATAACAGAAATTGTAAAATCAAAATTACACTCAGAGATTAAGGAGAGAAGCAACCTGATGATCCATTGAAAATGAATGCAAATGAATTACCAATCAAGGTTGAATCCAAAAACAAACTTTCAGAACATGCTCTCCTTTAAACTCTTGAAGTTTCTTGCCCAAAAATCATTCAATAGTTCATGATGATTAAACAGTGGGACAAGAAGTTAGTAAACCCAGAAATTCACTTTCAAACTCTTAGAAGGCTTGTGTATACTCAAAAAATACAAAGTGTTCAAGTTTATTAAAACAAGCTAAGTCTTCCCTCTATTTATAACAAAACTTTGTAACAACTAGTAATCGATTACACGCACCTAATAATCGATTAAAACCCATATGTAATCGATTAAATTATCACTTAATCGATTAAAGTGTTCAAGGCACATTCTGAGATTCATTAACGAACAAAATAATCGATTAAACCGAGCTATAATTGATTAAGTCAGAAAAGTCTTATTTCATAAATAGCCTGTGTAATCGATTACAAATAATGGTAATCGATTAAGGCAGCAAAGCAAGTTTTCTCAAAATAGCCTATGTAATCGATTACAAATGATGGTAATCGATTAATTTAGTGAAAACGAGATTTTCAAGATAGTTTGTGTAATCGATTACAATAAACAGTAATCGATTAAACCAGAAATGTATTATACTTGATTTATACTATGTAATCGATTACAAGAAATGTGTAATCGATTAATATATACATTAAAGCTTTTCTAGTTGTAAACATAAGTCATATAATCGATTAATCTATGATGTAATCGATTAAAATGTTTATCAAAGCTTTTCCAGTTTCAAACATAAATAATATAATCGATTACTCTTTATGGGTAATCGATTAACACAGTGAAAAAACATTTTTCCAAAAACTTTACCCATTTAGATCTTTTTCGAAATAGTTTTGATTCTTTGTTAAAAACTCTTAAGCATATAAATGACTATATGTATGCAAATGCAAGGATCAACAGATTTGCTTCTCATACACTTGGATTTGGATTTCAATCTTCAAGGCATGTGAAAAGCTCAAAACACTTCTAAGTCAAAGGCTTCATTCTTATTGTTGCTCCCCTTATATCCAACACAAAAGACCCAATAGCTATTTATAACAAACTTCTGTAACTGAATGTAATCGCTTAAATCACCAAAGTAATCAATTAAATCTTCATATGTAATCGATTAAAAACAAACTTAATCGATTAAAATGTTCTTCAGCTTTCTGAAAAAGATATATGAACAATGTAATCAATTAAATCATCTTGTAATCGATTAAAACAGATAGTGTAGTATTCAAAACATGCTTATGTAATCGATTACGATTACCTTGTAATCGATTAAAGCAGACAGACTTATTATGTGTTTTTGTGTTGTGTAATCGATTAGGATTTGTCTGTAATCTATTAATCTGTTCTTCATGGTTAAAGTAATAGATTACCAATATTGGTAATCGATTAAAGCAATGCTAAAATGAGTTTCCAAAAACTTAACCATGAGAAATCAATTTCTTTATGTAAACATGAAAACCTTTATGCTTTAATAAAATCATGTATGCATGTTAATGATCATGTTTATGCAATGCAAGGATCATAAGATAAGCCTCTTAAACACTTAACAAATTGCAAATGTCTTGGCATGTGAAAAGCTTAATCTTTCTTTTAAGGCACAAGCTTCATCTTTGACTTGATCATCTTTCAGCTTCCCCTATATCCAACAATCCGCTTAGAAGTCTATAAGAACTCCAAGATTTACAAGGAGAAAGTGAAGAGGTTTCATATGAAAAACAATGAATACACTCAAATACCAAGAGGGGGTGAATTGGAATAACCTTCATCTTTTAAAATTCTTTATGAAATCAGAGTTTAGGATCTTAATCACTTTTTAAAACCAACACAACTTTAATTCAAACAAACCACTCAGTCCAAGATTCCAATCACAAAACCAGCACTTGTTGAGTAATGAAGAAATCACAACAGTTGAGAGATCAAGATAGCAAGAAGAGATAGAACAATAGAAATTAACCCAAGCACATATATTGGTTTACTTCTCAAGAGAAGCTACATCCAGTTTCTCTAATCAAACTAGATTAGTGTTCCACTAATTCAAAAGTATTATTTACAAGTAATTACAAGTGATTTTCTCTATCAACCATAGACAAAGAATCAGAGTTCTAACACCCTATTAGAAATCAAATCACCAAGATCCTGAGAATCTTACTCAAATCTTTACCCCTAGAGAACACTACTCTAGAAAGCTTGAAAGAAACTCTTTGACCTTAACCTTACAAAAGTATTTTGAAACTCAAAATAATCTACAAGAAAGTTTAAGAGAGTCACAACATGTGATCCTCAAAACAATCTACCAGGTTGTATGAATATCAAAGCTCAGAATCAACTCTCTTGAAAAAACTTTTCTTGACTCATCTTCAAGTATGAAGCAAAATGATCTTTTAATCTCAAGCAAGAAATCTAATACTCATAAAACTATTTCTTGGACAATGAGAACTTTTCCTTGTGTTGGGATTTTGTAATATGAAGTATATGATGAAATGTAATCTGTAACACCTCAACTCGCAATCTTGTTATTATTGATTTTTAATGAAAACTCTTTTCATTTTCTTAAAAGCACTCAACTGAATATAACAACATTTTGCCAATAAATTTCATTACTGAGTAATATTTATAAATCTGAAGTAATATATAATAAGATTACAAACTGACACTGGTTCTATTACATTGTACAACTAACTCAAAACACTCTGTAACAAAAAAATACATCTTTAAACAAAATCCTCTTCTTGTAAACAGCTAGTGGTCTCTCTTTGCTGTTCTTCTGCTCGCCCGAATAAAATCGAGGTCATAGCAGGTGTCAACCACAGACGCAATATAAGGTAAGTTTATGATAAACATAATTTAAGCAACAGATTATATTCAAGATGCAGATATTCATAACAACATCCTCAAAGATGCATGATTTTCTTAGACTCTTACATGATGCATTCTCTTAAACTCTTTCAATATTTGGTACCAATTGTCAAGATAGCCCCATCCCTATAGAATAGAACTTATCCAACCAGTCAGGGTCTCCCGGTGTTGCACAGGTTCTCACCCACACTTCATGTGATCATCATGGGTGGCATGATTCCCCACCGCAAGAGTCACCCCTAGCTCAGACACCTTTTGTCTGAACGCACGGACTCAGTTCCTGTAGCTATCTGACACACCTCCTCTTTGAGGCAACTCTTATACATACCTCCTCTCTGAGGCAACTCTTATGCACATGAGACACATGAAACTGATTCACTTAATGCATAACTCTTTTCATTTTATCAACTCATATTTATTTTCAACATCAGTCTTCAATCACTATCTCATAATCATATACTTTACTCAGAAATTCAACATATCATTTATGTACAGAGATTCATAGAAACACTCAACAACACATGAACTTTATAGAGATTCATAGAAACACTCAACAACACATGAACTTCAAACACTTATTCAAACACAAACAACACTTAAACTATCTTTATCATAAAGCTTTCCTATACATACCTTATAACCTCTTAATAAGCTTGTCTTTCTCTTCCTAAAGGTGCTAGCTTTACACGTGATTCTTCAAGGGGGAATGGAGTCTCTTTATGTTTTTGAAAAGGAAGGATAAAAATGAAATGAAAGAGATAAGAAGAGAGTAGTTCACGTGAAGGTGGGTAAAGGAAAACTTGAAGAATGACTTCCACTTAAGGCCTTTCACCCTTTATATAGAGTTTGGAAAATAATAAAATATTCAAGGACATTGCTACCCTTCCTAGCTAGTTACTCTCATTTGTTTTCATTATAACCTAGTTTCATCTCATTCCATTCCATCCTAACCAAGCTCATAATGACTCTTGCTAAATGTCTTCCAACTTTACAAAATCTTCTAAGCCATGATGACTCCTTTACATGTGTCCTACCACTTGTCATGTGTCATGAAGCTTTCTTTACAAGTGTCCCTCCACTTGTCTAAGTCATGAAGCTTCTCCTTCTTTCTCCATTTTCATGTGGCCTACAAGGAAGGAAAAGAATATTTTCTTCCTTTCATGTTATCTTGTGTAAATATTTTGTAAAACATGATGACTTCTTAACCCTTTTTCTTCTCTTCTTCACGTGTATTCTCTTTAGCCAAGGGGAAGATTTTTATCTTCCTTTCCTTTTTCTATATCATGTTTTCATTTCCTTAAAGAGAAGAAAATTGTGTGGTTCTCCTTGTGTCCATATGTCGCCTTTCATGAAGAAGAAGAATTCAATTCCAACATGACTTCACACATAGCATTCCTTAAGAGGAAGTAAAGTTCAATTTGAAATCTTCTACCTAAAGGATAATATTAAATAATAGAACTCTAGAGTTTTTCAGAAACTAACTTCAATTACATTATAAATTGCCCACAAGCAGTCTATATAGATTATTACACAGACCTTACATACAAGAATGGTCTTATCTTAATCTGATTGGTCCATACTACTTCTGACCATCAAAATTACTAAACCATTTTATTAAATAAGTCTATATATTCTACAATTAAGAGAAAATTCCATAGATTCTATTTATCATTTTTCCATATTTTTCTGATGCTTGAATTCTCTTGAATAAAATTTCAAATTTATGACCGTATAAAATTCATAGAAATCCTATTCTGAGGCTTCTTGTCACAAAGTATTTTGGTAATTTGCCATCCAAGGGCACTCTATAATTTCATCAAGCTTTCACAAAATATCAAAGGATGTCTTGGTAATTTTTAGCCTCAAGGGTACTATGATAATTTGTCACTCACTCTAGGGGTATGATTGTAATTTTCACTATAAAATATCTCAACAAAATATCTAAGGATATTTGTGTAATTTTGGCTCAAGGGTATTTTTGTAACTTCCATTTTAAAATATCTAACCAAAAATATCCAAGGGCATTATCGTCATTTTCACCTCAAGGGCATTTCTGTAATTTTTGTTTCAAGGGAAGGGTAATATGGTCATTTCTCTTCAAACATTTTTGTAATATCTCTAATTAATATTTCACACAAATAATTTAAATATAGACCTGTAACCACCTCTACTATTACGTATTTATTTTATTTGCAGCGGAATTTTTTTCCGGAAAAAATAGAAAGAACGAAAAGTTCTAAAAGAGTCTTTGTTAATTAAAAACAAGTTTAAAAATAAGAGTTCATCTGAAAGTTCCACAATAATCAAATGAGTTTGTAAATGATAAGAAAGATTATAATTTTTTCAAAACAGATATGGATATTATAAGGAAATTGTTTCACATATTCCAATATTACAATCCAAATGTCATCAAATCAAGATACATGACATAGCACAACACAGCAGAAATCATCACAAAGTCTTCATCACTTCTTCACGAAATTCATCATCCCTTGATCATGCTTACTGTTCATCTGCTCGCCCAAATAATTTGGGGTCGTCACAGGTGTCATCCACCAGACACAACACAGGGTTAGCTATGATAAACAAAATTTAAATATCAACGTGCCAAATAATAAATATATGTAAACACCTATAAGAATATAAACAAGTCATTTTCACACACATGATTGTCACGAAATGCATGATTATCTTATTACATGATGCATGACTGAGATCTCAGCTTCTCAACATCACAATTGTGGCCACTGTCAGATAGCTTAACACCTAACAATTACTAACTACACCCATACCTCCAACAAAGACCAAACTGCCCTTTCGTAAATTCGTTTAATTACTCAAATATCACCCAAAATACCTTACGGAAGCTTGGATTATTCACGGAAGCTACAAAATCTAGCACAAAATGCCACTCAACTTATAGATTGAATTTCTAATAATCCTTAAAATATTTCTATTACTCCATACACAATAAATTGAAATATTGGGGTGTTACAAGACCAATCAAATCTCACATAACCTAATACTCACATCAAATAGTTGTGTAAGAAACATTTTGACCATACATTTGTAGTTATTGAAATTTCAGGGTGTTACATAATCTATTTTGAAATCGCAGACCCAAGTAACTTTATATAGAAAACAGTTTTAACAGACAGTAATTGATTAATATGCAAGTGCAATCGATTATTTTAACATATGTAATTGATTATTTAACCAAGTAATTGATTAAAATGTTCTTGAGACAATCTGAAAATCTTTAACGAACAAAGTAATTGATTATTCCATGAAGTAATCAATTAAACCAGTCAGTCTCATATATGCAATAGGCCTTGGTAATCGATTATAGATTGTGGTTATTGATTAAGGCAGTCATGTACAATTTCCAAAATAAGCCTATGTAATTCATTACAAATTCTGGTAATCGATTAAGGCAGTCATGGATATTTTAGAAATACAACTATGTAATCGATTACGATCATCTTGTAATCGATTGAAATCTTCGTCATGGCTTTTCCAGAATCAAACAGAAGATGGTAATCAATTATATCCTTGTATAATCGATAAAAGCAGACAGAGCCATGGAATATGCACACATAAACTCTTAAGTTCTTTTCTTAAAACATCTTATGTATGAATATGTTTATGCTTTATGCAATGCAAGGATCACAAGATAAGCCTTCTTAAACCATTCTACAAATTACAAATGTCTTCAATTGAATGGCATGTAAATAGCTAAAATCTTCAAGTGACATTGACTTTAGCCTTGATCTTCTTCTTCAGCTCCTCCTATATCCAACATCATGACTCTAGGATTCTTAGGAAGGAGTTCCATATTGGCTAAAAAGTGCCCTTGTTTAATTCTCATGTCAAGCTTATTTATGGTAAACTTCAATCTAGATGGGATGGACCTTTTGTTATTACTAATGTTTTCCCCATGGTGCAGTTGACATTAAAAATGAAGTTACTAGCAAAGTCTTCAAAGGAAACGGTCATCAACTCAAGCTTTTCATGAGAGCCTTAAGTGGAAGAGTAGCTTGTGGCGGACCTCTCTTTGGTCTTGCCATTTTTATGTGATGATGTGCCTGGAATAGAACTTGATGAGTTTCCTTTTTCCCTTCTTTTATATGTTTTATCTTTTTTTGCATTTCATTGTATGCTCACATTGAGGACAATGTGCACTTCAAGTGTTGGGGGAAGGATTTACAAAAATATGTTTGTTGTTTTTTATTTTCTGTTTTTGTTGTTATTTCTTGTTTATGTATTCTATTTTAATTTATGTTTGTATCTATTTTCTATTTTTCTTTAGTTGTATGTTGTTTTTGATGTTGCTTTATGTTTTCTATTTTGTTGTTTTGTTGTTTTAATATTTTTATTGTTTTTACATAAAAAAAAAACATAAGAATAAAGATTGTTCAGTTGCTATTTTCTAATGTTTTGTTGAATTTAGGCACTTTTCATGTTTTTCATAGGATATCTAACTTGTGTAAATGATGAGAAATATACCTATGTTTTTGGATTGAGAGGTTTCATGCTTGATGTGAACCATTGTTGCAATTGTTGAAGTGATAAGTAGGCTTGGAAAATAAGATTTAAGCCTTGTGAGATTTTGGACCTTTGTGGACGAATCGAATTATTCCATTCATGTTCTTTCATGTGTGATTTCACCTTTGTGCTAAATTACACTAAGTTTTGCCTTGCCTTTCTTGTCATTCCTTGTTGCACATGCATTTATTGAGATGATTAGGCCTTCTTTCTTTTAGCCATTAACCAAATAAGCCTACCTTGCATTGATATCCATTGTCACCCTCTTTGAGCCTTTAACCCTTTATTTCATTTTGTAGCTCATTACAAGCCAAAAAGTGGAAAATCGTGTTGTCCTAAACTTTAGGGAGAAAATGAACCTTGAAATTGTTTTGGGAGTGGGTTTCAAACACGCATGGTGGATTGTTTGCTTTTATAAAATTTCCTTTATTTTTGCCATTTCATTTTCTTGTGACTTGTTGAAAAAAAAGGGAGTATAAAAAGTCAAAGAAAAAAATGGACCAACAAAGGAAAAAGAAAAACAAATGCAATACATTTTCATTCTTGTAAGTTTTTTGATTTTATTTTTGTTGTTCTCCACTTTGTTTCTTTGTTTCTACCCCTCTTTTTACTTGTTGGCTTATTCCTCATTGCCCTTTTTTTCTCAGTTTTAGCCTAAATATCCTTCTCATATCCACCCTTACCTAAGCAATACATTACAAACCAATAAAAAAACCCTTTTGATCCTAAAATTTGGATGTGCTAGTTGCATGTGGTGCTTGAGTGTAAACACAAACCCATACACATTTGGTGAGGTTGAGTGTTGTTCTTTGAGATATTTCTATCACCAAGGTACATTCTTAGTTTTGACTTTACTACTATTTCACTTTTCACTTTGTGATCCTGTGTTCATGGATTGCTTGTTACCTTGATTATTCATTTTCCATCTCTCTCACTTTTGTGCATTTTTAGGATCTATTGAAAAATAAGTGTGCCTTGTCCATACCTTTCTTTTAGTTTGTGATTTACTTTAGTTAGATTTTTCTTAGTCTTTATTTTAGTTTTGTCCAATAGAGCAAAAGATAAAGTGGGGGGAATTTGATTGAGCATTTTTAGTTTATTATTTTCCTATTCTTCATAGATTATTTGACCTCTCTTTGAATCTTATTTTCTCACCTCAACTCAATTTGGTCTTAGGCAAATAATTGGATTCATAATTATTGCTTATTTTTCAGATTTTGTGCTTACTTGACCTATCTACTTTGTGCAGGACCTATAGGATTCTGCAGAACTCCAAATGGAGCATATGAGTAGTCCCTGGAAAGCTAAGGAAATAAGCTTGGGAAATTTCTGCCATTTTAAGGGTCATTTTAGGTTTAGGAAATCAGAACCTATGCACTTGGACTTTGGGTTGCAAAATTGGGCTTTGCTTTGTGTAATTAGCTTAATTAGATAGATTAGATGGGCCAAATCAAGGCCCATCCTTTGATTCTATTCAGTCACAATATATATTACTGTAGTTAGTTAGTTATTTTAATTTTGTATAAAACAGATTGAGAAGCTTCTTGTAGAAGTATTAGGATCAAACTCTTCTCTCTCTTTTTCTCTCAATTGTTCTTCATTTTTCTTCCTCATTTCAACTCTATTCTTCTTCTTTCTTGCACAAATTTCATTTCTCTTCCACTGGTGATGATCATGGAAGGCTAAACAATCAATTAGTCCAAGGATCTAGTCCAAATAAGGAGGAATTTGAGTTATGATTTAGTATTTCAATTTCTGTGTGAATGTTTATCTTCTTCTTCAATCCTATTTTCAATTTTCATGATTATGAATGTGCTTAGGATTGAAAACAAATTAGGTTATGAATTCATTTCCAAATTTTGCATTTAATCATAGATTGTTTGGGTGATATTTCAATTTGATTTGTGATTTCAACTGATTTAGTGATTCATTCGATTGAACTACCTCTAATCACATTGACCGAACTTTCACAATATGATCATCATCTGTAGAACTGTGGTGATTAAAATTGTTTGGTTTGGTGAATTGGATTAATTCCCTTGAATCTGTTTCACAACCTATTTCATTAATTCTGCCAGTTTATGCATTTTTTGCATTTCTATTTGTGTTTCTACAATTTTCGTTTATTGTCTGCAAACTATTTTTTTTAAATTCCCCCTTATTTTTTATAAGTGGATTAAAGTCGGGACCAAATTGAATTGTATTTCTGAGTCAACCTATGTTATTCCTGTACTAGAAAATTAATCCTAGTTTTGGAACTATTCGACAATCGTTATCATGGAGCTAGTAATGAATCTTTGGGGTATTCAGATCAAGCAAGAAAAGAAAGGTACATACATCATTAGTGAAAACAATATGAATACAACCAAATACCAAGAGGGGGTGAATTGGTATAAATTTAACTTTTAAACTTTTACAAAATCTGAGTTGAAGGATCTCTTTTTAAAATCAATGAACCTTCAATTCAACCAAACCACTCAGTCCAAGGAATCAATGACAAAAATCTGCACTTGTTGATTAATAAAGAAATCACAATTGTCAAGAGATCAGGATAACAAGAAGAGATAGAGATATCAATACAAACACATATACTGGTTCACTTCTAAATAGAAACTACATCCAGTTCTTCTAATCAAACTAGATTAGAGTTCTACTAAATCAAATATGTTCTTTTACGCTATTACAAGTGATTATTCTTATCCACCCTAGATAAAGAATCAGAATTCTAACACCCTATTAGAAATCAAATCGCAAAGAACCTGAGAACTCTACTCAGTTCTTTACCCCTAGAGAACACTACTCAAGAAAGCTTGAAAGAAAACTATTTGATCTTAACCTTACACAAATTTCAAACAAAACAATTAACTAGAAAAGTTCAAGAGAGACACAACCTGTGATCCTCAGTGAATGAATGAATGTTATCAATCAATTCCTAGGTTGCATGAATGTTGATGAACAGAAAATAAACTCTCTTTAAGTTCTTTTCAAGGATCTTGTTTTAACACATCATTATCAACAAAGCATGAAAACTTTTGATCTCAAACAAGAAATGTATCACTCAGAAAATCTATTTCTTAGACCTTTGAAAGCTTAGAAAATGTTGAGAAATTCATAAACTCAGATTGTAAGTTCTATCTCAAAGCACAAATCCAAAAGCTTTAAATAGAAACCAAATATAACAGAATATAATCGATTAATACGTTATGTAATTGATTATTTTATGATATGGAATCGATTAATATAACAAGTAATTGATTAAAATGTTCTTGAGACAATCTGGAAAGTTTTCATAAACAATGTAATTGATTAATATGTGATGTAATCGATTAAAGTAGATAGTCTTAGTTATGAAATAAACCTTGGTAATCAATTACAGTAAGTGGTAATCGATTAAGATAGTCATGCATATTCTTAAATGAACTTGTGTAATCGATTACAGCAGAGTGGTAATCGATTAAGACAGACAAACATGTTTTGTATAAAGCCTTGGTAATCGATTACGAATGATTGGTAATCGATTAAGGCAATCATGCATATTCTTAAATCAACTTGTGTAATCGATTACTGTAACGACCTAACATTATTCTAGATATTATATTTTTATTTGGGATAATTTTTTAAGAATTGTTGGATAATTACTATTTTATTTTACTAAACGGGTCCTGGTATAAATTCTAAAACGTATAAATTATAGAAGTTGTTAAACTGATATATATATTATACATAGACACAGTCCTTGTTACAAAAGTCATTATTAAACAAATAAAGGATTTTCCATACACCATCCTAGTTCATATCTTCATTCCTACACCACCACCAATCCAGGGCATCAAGGAAACTGACCATTATTGCTATCTAAAAAAATGAAACAAATCTAGTGAGAAATAAAAATTTCTCAGTAGGCAAAACTAAATCACCAAACACGTTAGTATGTTAGTAAATCATCAATATATTCAAATAACTCCATAAAATAATTATGCAAACTATATGAATGCATGAAATGAATTTTTCTAGGGTGCACATGGCCTCTACATATCATACTGTATATAGCTACATCTCGTACTGGATGTAGAAATGTTACGACCATCTTACACTAGTCATGCATGTCATTCCATGTATTTGCACCTGGTCTCTACATCTCATACTCGATGTAGTCTCAAACTACGTTTCACAAATCTCGTACTGGACTTGGAAACATGAAACAACATATCATCAAATCAAAATCCATTCATAAGAAAATCTATAAGATATTCGGGATATCAACCCGGCCAGTCAGTCCGATCATCAAAAAGATAGTTTTTATCCAGGATACCAACCCGGTAAGCCTAGTCATCAAGAAAGTAGTCTCTATCTGGGATGTCAACCCAACAAGCCCGATCATCAAGAAGGTAGTCTCTATTCGGGATGTCAACCCGGCAAGCCCGGTCATCAAGAAGGTAGTCTCTATCCTGGATGTCAACCCGCAAGCCCGGTCATCAAGAAGATAGTCTCTATCCTGGATGCAAACATGAAAAGCTTATGTTCTTTTCTTGAAATATGTATGCATGAATATTTTTATGCTTTATGCTATGCAAGGATCACAAGATAAGCCTCTTAAACTACTTTTCAAATTACAAATGCCTTCAATTGAATGGCATGTAAAAAGCTAAAATCTTTAAGTGAAAGGGCTTTATCCTTGATCTTCTTTTCAGCTCCCCCTATATCCAACAATTAGAAGTACACCAAAGAACTTCTGAAGAAGTTTAGGATGGAAAGTATTAAAGCCTATGAAAAATCCCATGCATGCTTCCAATCCCCTGAGCAAAGAAAATCAAGTAAACTTGTAGATAAAACGATCTACAGAGGTATGATTAGTTCACTTTTGTATCTAACAGCTACTAGACTTGATATTATATAGTGTCTGCTTGTGTGCTAGATTTCAGTTTGATCCTAAAAAGTCACATCTGAAAGTTATTAAAAGGATCTTATGTTATCTGGTTGGCACCACTAACCTCAGCCTATTTTATAAGAAAAATCAAGTTTTCAGGATTATATGATTATAGGATATTGTGATGAAGACTATGCTTGAGTTATTAGAAATTTCATACAACATTCAAAGACTGAGCATATTCAAATAAGATATCATTTTATAGAAAACTGATGTTGTATAAGTACTTTTTTACATCGATTTTTGACAGAACCAATGTAGAAACTCATATTTCTTAAAAAAGAAGATATGCTAGTTTTTGTTATTACAATACTCAACTTGGGATTAAAATAATACATAAACTCTTGATTTGGGATTGTAGTTGTCTTTTTATCATATGAAACATTGGAATCTTAAATATATTTTTCCCTAATATGTAAATAGAAGCCTAGAAGGGAACTTAAGCATCAAAATTTCTTTTTTACAAATAATAAATATCTTAATGACATATGGTTGTAGCAGACAAAGTTTTTGGGAGAAGATTGAGATTCCTTTAGCTTTTATAGAATACAAAGTGACATATTTTCTACAAATGACTATTATTTAGAGTCTACTAATTGAATTAATTAAGAACAAGCCCACATGATTAGCATTGATGCACATTCTGGTTGAATTAACTAAAAAATGATATATCTTACAATAAGGGCGGTGTGTCTGTGCTTCTGAGCCAAGGCTGGCATGGAGGGCTGACATGCGGATTTGAGAGACACATCACTTGCCACATCAATTTTGTGGACCCAGACAGTACATAAGCCGCCCAAGCTCTGAGCCAACTTGTTGGAGAAAGACATTGTCTGGTGTTGAGGGTAGTAGCCCTGACAAGTATGAGGGAAACGAGTTGGTCGAGCCCCCCCAGACTGGACAAGTGTTGTCCGAGCTGTTTCCACTAAGTGTTTAGAGAAGTCACGTTTTTCATTTTGTAGGCAAAGTCAGACATTCAATGTGGAAAAAAATCCCTGTATAGCAATTCTACATTTTTTGACTGTTAGAGGGTGCATTAAAGACAGGCGTTTCATTTTTCTTTTGTTGTAGGCGAGTGAAGCGCACACACACTACTTTTGCATATGTGTCACTCGAGGGTACGGCATGTCCTAGAGACGTGATATGTGGATTGGTGGGACTGCATCGTGGTGTGAATTTTCAGGGTATCATTTCAACTCCTTCCATTTACCGAAGGGTCGTGTCTCCACTTAAATGAAGGGTACGTGATTGAGTGTTTTTAGTTTAATATTTTTCTATTCTTCTTAGCTTATTTGACTTCTCTTGGACTTTTATTTCCTTACTCTAACTCAGTTTTTGTCTTAGGCAAACAAGTGGGCTTAATTGATAATTGTTGCTTATTTTCGGATTTTTTGCTTACTTGACCTATCTTCCTTGTGCAAGACCTAGAGAGCTCTACAGAACTCCAAATGGTGCATATGAGTATTCCCTGGAAATATAAGGAAAAGATCTACAATTTTGTCGGAAATAAGCTGAGGCCAATTCTGTCATTTTGAGGGTCATTTTAGGCTTGGAAGTCAAAACACCTGTACTTGAGTTTTGTGCTATGAATTGGTGTAATTAGTAATTAGTTAGATTAGATGGGCCTAATCATGGCCCATCCTTTCCTACTGACTTAGTCACTATATTTTAGTGCAATTAGTGAAGAGACACTTATTTTTTGAGCACAAATAGAATTTGTAGTTTCTTTTAGAAGTTTTCAGAAAAAAAAACATTTTCTCTCAACTGTTCTTCATTGCTCTTACATTGATGATGATCATGGAAGGCTAAATAATCAATCAATCTAAGGATCCAGTCCAAGCAAGGAGAATTTGAGTTCTGGTTTGGTATTCTAATTTCTATGTGAATATGTTTAGGATTGAAAACGAATTAGGTTATAGATTTATTTCCTAATTTTGAATTTTAATCATAGATTGTTTGGATGATATTTCAATCTGATTTGTGATTTCAATTGATTTAGGAGTTAATTCGATTGAACTGCATCTAATGATATTAAATGAACCTTCATAATATGATCATTATATGAGAACTATGATAATTTGTATTGCTTGTTTTGGTGAATTGGATTGATATTATTGAATATGTTGGAACACTATATTTAAATCGATTACCATCCTTCACGTATACACCTCCTCTCCTTCACTTGTTGCTACGATTTTCTTCCGCTTGTCGCCACACGTCATATATTTGGGTCAGCTCCGACGCGTTTCAGGCGACATTGGTCGTTGGTTGATTGGTTACCGTCTGTACCGACCGCCACGTGAGGCTTGACTTGGTTTTGCCTTCATTTTTGGATTCCACGGATTGGATAATCCGTAGGAGTCATATGGATTATCCAATCCGTATGTACTTATGGACAAACTCAATCCGTATGGAGTATACGAATCCTCTAATCCGTAAACTTCATACGGATTTAGCAATCCGTATGAAGTTTATGGATTAGAGGATCCGTATACTCCATACGGATTGAGTAGTTCGTAGGACTCGTACGGGTTGACTAATCCGTATGACTCCTACAGATTACTCAATTCGTAAGATTTTTTAATTTTTTTTATAATTTATGATTAAATAAATTATGTTTTACTAGTTGTTGTACATATTTGAGCCCCTAGGAAAGTTAATTAAATTAGATTATATAATTACATGTTGCTAGGCCTTATGATTTAAGTTGTGAGCTTGTGATTTAACTTGTATAGAGGATGATTTTAGTTGTGACCCATATTTTTTTAATTATAAGCACATGATCAGCATGAACATCAAGAACACATTGGAAGGATACATTAGGTTTTGTGTTAGTTAGATGGGTATAGTGCAACAACATATTCAATGGATTTATTAGTTATGGCTTAATGTTGTTATGCTATTAGACCACTTATGCTTGCCTTTAGTAGTGCTCATCATGCTTCTATCAAATAAGAGAGTTAGATGGGAAAGTATATGTTGCATGATTAATGATATTTTGGTTAGTGCTCATGGTGGTTGCATTTGGTAGTGCTCATCATGCTTGCCTTTGAGATTCTTTTGTTGATTATCTTTGAACTAGTTTTGTGTGATAATATGGTTATTTTTGATTCCCAATCATAGTCCTTACGGATCAGATCATCCATATTTTAGTTAGTGGTATGATGGTTGCCTTTGGTAGTGCTCATCATGCTTACTTTTGAGATTTTGTTGTTGATTATCTTTGAACTGGTTTTGTGTAATAATATTGTTATTTTTTATTATCTATGAACTAGTTTTGTAATGTGACACGATTAAGCACTTGGTACCCTAGATTATGGCTAAAACACGAGGGATGTGTAGGGCATTAGGTCAAGATTTAGGCAAAGGATCTGGTAGAGACGACAGTGGAAATGACGAGCCAGCCCCTCAACATCGTAGGCCTACGACATCAAACAGAAGACATAGGCCAGCGGCAGCTGTTGTTAAGGATCCTCCGGGTCGGGACCTAAATGTAGGGGCTGCTTTTGATGATGATGCTCGTGTTGAGGACTGACGTGTGGAGCCTGGTATCGCTGGCATGGATGGTGGAGGTGATGAACTACAATCTTATCCAGGTGGGGCGGAGGACTATTCCGTGTTGACAGAGTACGTTGAGCATGTGGCTCTTCGAGTGTGGGAAGGGCAGGTAGTTGTATGTTTCATTACAAACAAAGTGGTTTTATTTTTCAACTGTATGACTGTCATTCATGTAATCTGTTTGTAGGAACGTGCTGAGTTAAAATTGGCGTCGCACGGAAGAAAAGTTCAAAAATTTGGGCGGCCTGCACTCGAGATTGAAGGATTGGTTGCTGGTATTGGCTTAGCCCCTTTGATTTCATGCTCAGTCGAGACCGGAGACAGGGGGTTGCTCTCGGCTTTTGTAGAAAGGTGGCACTCTGAGACCAGCAGTTTTCATTTGCCTGTAGGGGAGCTGACTATCACTTTGGATGATGTCGCTTCGCTGTTGCATATTCCTATTGCAGGAGCTTTGTTATTATACGAGACGCTTGATGTTGGACAGGTAATACATTTGATTGTTGAATTGCTTGAGGTATCCCCTGAAGAAGCTGGAGTGGAGATGGAGCAATGCCATGGGGCATATGTGCACTTGTCTTGGTTGCGAGACATATATGCTGTGAAATGTCAATCGATGAGGTGGATTGTAGCAGCCAGAGCGTACTTGCTTCATTTGGTTAGGTGCACACTCTTTGCCAACAAGAGTGCCACACATATTAGTGTGGTGTTCTTGGAGGCATTTCGCGATCTGGACCACTCAGGAGGATATGCTTGGGGTGCGGCAGCTCTAGTTCACATGTATGCTAATCTTAACTATGCATGTTAGCACCATGGTAAACATCTTGCCGGTTATATTACGTTGTTACAGGTAATGGTTTCGATTCTTCTCAAACTAGTCCATGGGAATAAATTTGTTAACAGTTTCACCATATCAAATTCATGTTGTTGATCCATTTGTAATGTTAGATCTATGAACATTTCCCAACCATTGGAAATGTCATTGCTGATTAGAAGTACTAGGAGAGGCAACCACCTGCGTGTCGCTGGAAGGGTGCCCAGGCATTACCTGTCATGACCTATCGTAGACGACTAGATAGGTTGGTGATGGATGATGTTTGTTGGACTCCTTATGGTGTTCACCGTGCACATAGAGAGTTTGACATCATTTTGCTATTCTCTGGGCATATTCGGTGCAGACCGGTTGTCAGACTTTTACCAGAGAGGGTGCTAAGGCAATTTGGATTTGTTCAACCAATTCCAAAAATCTACTTAACAGAATCACCATGCACGAACGAGGTCGATGAAAGATTGATATATGACTCATCCCAGTTAGATCACCTAGCATCGACCACAGAACATGTGACTCATCCCAGTTCTGGTTGGGTATATGGACTAGTTTTTCCGTGTGTCTCATCCATATATGACTCCCCCTCATATTGGTGATCCTGTTAGGCACCCTCCAACTGAGGTTCATGTTGTACCAGATCCTCCACATGCTCATAATGATGACCCAGCACCAGTTCCACCTTTATCTGAGGAGCCTCAACCTGCTTTGGTATGAAACTACTGTATAACTATTTGTTTTCAATTGTATTTAAAAAATTTATTAACCATTAGTGTTTATCCAATAATGTTTTTGCCATTGGTTCATGCTACGTGCCAAAGGCTAGCAGAAGGCTTACAAGAGATGATAGACATGTGTATGGTTCCTGATGGGACTCATGCCTATGCCGCAACAGAGCGCCTACTGCGTATAGCTCGTTCTGTCACTAAAGATCGATGTGTGTATTTGCGGCAAAGATGGACGAGGCAGAGGCACTAGTAGTAATGGTGGTGGACAATGCCTATTTTGATTGTAGTTATCAGTATATGACTTTATTCCTGTTATCACCTTTACATTTAATCTAATATATTATGTTTCAACAATACGCTTGTTGGCAAACAAATTTCAAATACAACACATTGTTCACTAAGCTCGTAAGTCAACATGTTCAAATACAATACAAAATGCTAATCGTTAATAATATGATGTGAAATAACAGAATGTTCACTAATCTTGTAAGTCTATATGTTCAGTACGCAACCTCTTGAACTGACTATATGCTTGCATTTTGTAACACCTCGACTTACCATCTTATTATTATTGATTTTTAATGAAAAATTCTTTTCAATTTTCTTAAAAGCACTCAACTGAATATAACAAAATTTTGCCAATAACTGATACTTCAAAAAAATTTCATTACTGAGTAATATTTATAAATTTGAAGTAATATATATAATAAGATTACAAACTGACATTGGTTCTATTACATAGTACAACTAATTCAAAACACTCTGTAACAAAAGAATACATCTTCAAACAAAATCCTCTTCTTGTAAACAGCTAGTTTACTGTTCATCTGCTCACCCGAATAAAATCGAGGTCATAGCAGGTGTCAACCACAGACATAAAATATAGGGTAAGTTTATGATAAACATAATTTAAGCAACATAATATATTCAATATGCAGATATTCATAACAACATCCTCAAAGATGCATGATTCTCTTATACTCTTATCATGTTGCATAATTCTCTTAAACTCTTATCATGTGCATGATTCTCTTAAACTCTTATCATGTTGCATAATTCTCTTAAACTCTTATCATGTGCATGATTCTCTTAAACTCTTATCATGTGGTACCAACAGTCAAGATAGCCCCATCCCAGTGGCACAGAACTGAAACGATCAATCAGGGTACCACAGTGTTGCAACAGGATTCTCACCCACACTTCATGTGATCATCATGGGTGGCGTGATTTCTCTACTACCGAGTCACCCCCCAGCTCAGACTTCACGTGTCTGAACGCTTGAACTCAATTCCTGAAGCTATCTGACACACCTCCTCTTTGAGGCAACTCTTATACACACCTCCTCTCTGAGGCAACTCTTTTGCATATGAGACACATGAAACTGATTCACTTAATACATAACTCTTTTCATTTTATCAACTCATATCTATTTTAAACATCAGTCTTCAATCACTGTCTCATATACTTTACTCAGAAATTCAACATAAATCAAGTACAGAACTCAGCTTGAGTACAGAAACTCAACATATGATTCATGTACAGAGATTCATAGAACACTCAGCAAGTATAAAACTTCATTCAGGCACTCAATCATATAATTATAACTTAAATCCAACAATTACTCAGATACCAGTCATACTTCAGAGAACTTCAAACACTTATTCAAACACAAGTAACACTTAAACTATCTTTATCATAAAACTTCCCTATACATACCTTATAACCTCTTATGAAGCTTGTCTATCTCTTCCTAATGATACTAGCTTCTACACGTGATTCTTCAAGGAAGTGGGGTCTCTTTATGCTTTGAAAATGAAAGGATGAAAGTGAAATGAAAGAGATGGGAGGGAGAGGTTTCACATGGAATAGGTGGAAGAATGGAGTCTTGAATGTGACTTCCACTTAAGGCCTTCCTCCCTTTATATAGAGTTTGGAAAATAATAAAATATTCAAGAACATTTCTACCCTTTCTAGCTAGTTACTCCCATTTGGTTTTATTAGAACTTAGTTTCATCTCATTCCATTTCATTCTAACTAAGCTCATAATGATTTTCCTAAATATCTTCTATCCTTTATAAAAATCTTCTAAGCCATGATGACTTTCTTCCAAGTGTCCCTCCACTTGGCAAGTTCATGAATCTTCTTCATTATTCTACTTATTTCACGTGGCCAACAAGGAGAAATAAGAGAAGATTTTTCTTCTCTTCATGCCATACTTGTACACATGTGTTTCAAGGTTATGATGGCTTCTTATTCCTTCATTAATGGTGACTTACAAGTGGCTACGTATTTCTTAAGCCTTCATGATTGTATCTTATCATTTTAATTCATGAATCTTAAGATATTTTTCTACTTATCATATTTTCATTTCCTTAAAGAGAAGAAAATTGTGTGGTTCTCCTTGTGTCCACATGTCACCTTTTATAAAGAAGAAGAATTCAATTCTAACATGATTTCACACATGGCATTCCTTAAGAGGAAGTAAAGTTCAATTTGAATTTTTCTACCAAAGAAGCAAAGTTCAATTCGAACTCTTCTACCTAAGAATACTGACTTCAATTACAGTTTTTGTAACTTCCACTTTAAAATATCTAACCAAAAATATCAAAGGGCATTATCGTCATTTTTCCTTAAGGGCATTTCTATAATTTCTGTTTCAAGGGAAGGGTAATATGGTCATTTCTCTTCAAACATTTTTGTAATATCTCTAATTAATATTTCACCCAAATAATTTAAATATAGACCAATCAAATCTCACATAACCTAACACTCACATCAACAGTTGCACAAGAATAATTCATACAATATATATTTGCAGTTATTGAAATTTCAGGGTGTTACACATTCTGTGTTGGTAAGGAAGTATCCATTGTTTTGCAACATTGTAACAATGTATTGCCCATAACAACGCAGGTTGCAGAAGAGGACTTGCAGGTGTCAATGCAACCTGAAACAATTACCATGAGTGAAGTTACTTAACATTTGTTTCAACTTTAGGCAAAATGCTCGTGTTGAGAATCATATACCTGAACAAAACGGTTATTAAAGACATGACCAACACATAAAATGTGATGAACACTGACGTCTCTAGGCAGTTGGCTTCTCGAAGGAAAAAACGTCATACTTTGTTCGATAGAGAAACGAGAATGATGTTATACTTTGATGCAATGACGTATCCCAAATTGGTAATATCCATCCACTTATTAATTGTAACACCCCAAAATTTAATAAATTACAGACAAATATTAAGAGTAAAATGTTAAGGAAAGGCAATAGAAAATTTAGGGCAAAATGACATAAATACCCCTGAACATTTGTAAAAATGACGTTTATGCCCCTAGGGTGAAAATGACAATTTTGCCCTAAAACAATTCTGGAAATGACCAACATACCCCTAGATATT
>PYAF01005537.1:164131-223412 GCA_007407185.1 Glycine tomentella
CATAGACTATGTCCATCCTTCTCTTATGATTTTCGGATGTTCGAGTTAGTCTAGATTAAACTCTTTTTAACCTATCTTCCAAAATTCGTAGAAATTCTATTTTAGGGTTCTCTGCCTCCAATCTTGCTGATAATTTGTTATCTAAAAGTATTTTATCCAATATTCATGTTTCCACAAATTTCTGAAGTCATCTTGGTCATTTTTGACCTAAGGGTATTTTGGTCATTTACCACCCTAGGACCCTAACTGTCATTTCTGAAATTGTTCAAGGATATTTTGGTAATTTCTCCTAGAAAATATCTTACTAAAATATCTAGGGATACATTGGTTATTTCCAAAATTGTCCAAGGCAAAATTATCATTTTCACCCTAGGGACATAAGCGTCATTTCTAAAATTGTTCAGGACATTTCTGTAATTGTCACTCTAAGGGTATTCTTGGTCATTTCTAAAATGTCCAGGGTATTTTTGTCATTTTGTCCTAAATTTTTCTACTGCCTCTTATTAACATTTTATTCTAGTAATTGACTGTAATTCCCAAAATTTTGGGGTGTTACACATCTTCAATACAATCTTTCATCAGAACAATCTGTCAATCCTTCTTCACTGTTCATCTACTCACCCAAATCAAATCGGGATCATAGTAGGTGTCAGCCACAGACACAAAAATACAGGGTAAGTTTATGATAAACATAATTTAAGCAAATAAAACATATAAAAACATTCTTTAAAAAAATGCATGATTCTTTTTAGACTCTTATTAATTGGTACCAACAGTCAAGATAGTCCCATATCTGTGGCACAGAACTGAAACGATCAGTCAGCGTCCCACAGTGTTGCAACAGGATTCTCACCCACACTCATGTGATCATCATGGGTGGTGTGATTTCCCCACTACCAAGTACCCCCCAGCTCAGACCTCTCTTATCTGAACGCTCGAACTCAGTTCCTGCAACTATCTGACACACCTCCTCTTGAGGCAACTCTTATACCTCCTCTCTGAGGTAACTCTTATAAACATATGAAACTGATTCACTTGTTTTATATCAACTCATATTTATTTTACTCAGAAACTCAACGTAAAGTATAGAACTCAACTTTATATTCATGTACAGAATCTCAGCATATTACTCAACAACACATGAACTTCATGGAGATTTATAGAAACACTCAGCAACACATGGAACTTAGAGAAATTCATAGAAACTTTTAGCAACATATGAACTTCATGGAAACACTCAACAACACATGAATATTCAAACATTTATTCACACAAAACAACACTTAAACTATCTTTATCATAAAGCTTCCCCATACATACCTTGTTTCTATAAAGCTTGTCAAATTCTTCCTCTTAGCTAGCTATCCTACACGTGATTCTTCCTATGATGGTGGGGTCTTTTCTATTTGATTTAGGCTTTTGAAAATGAAAGGATGAAAGGGAAGAGGAAGTGGTATTTCACGTGAAGTTTAGGGGGAATGTCTTGAAAGTGATTTTCAAGCAAGGTCCCCACCACCCCTTTATATAGCACTTGGAAAATAATTAATTATTCAAGGACATATTTTCCCTTCCAACTAATTTAGTTTCATTCTAGCTTGGTTTCTCCTTGTTTCATTAAATTCTAACTTAGTCTATGCTTATTCCTTTAGGTTTTAACTAGATTCCTTATTATTCCTTTACTTTATAGAAAATATCTCATAAGCCATAATAACTTAGCTTTCCACTTGGCTACCACTTTACAAGTGTCCCTACACTTGTCTAAGCTCTTGAAGTTTCTTCATTTTTCTTGCACATTCACGTGGAATCTAGAGGGTAGGAGAAAATCTTGCTTTATTTCATAGTTTCTTGCATCAAAATATGATTTTTAGCCTTTCTTCCTTGTATCCTTTTCACGTGAATTTTGTTTGGCCAAGGGGGAAGATTTTTGTCTTCCTTTTTCTCCTTCTACATTATTTTTCATTCTCTTTTAAAGAAGAGAAAATTATATAACTTCTTTTGAATACATATGTTACCTTTTAAATGAAGAAGAATATTCTAGTTTATGCTTTTCTTTCTACATGGCATTTCTTAAAAGGAAGTCAAATTTGATTTGAACTCTTCTACCTAAAGATAATATTGAATAATAGTATTCTAGAGTTTTCCAGAAACTGACTTCAATTCTATACTCACAAGTAATCTACACAGAGTGCTTATTCAGATTTTCCTTACAAGACTACTTTTATCTTAATTCTAATTGGTTCACTTTACTTTTGATTATCAAAATTACTAAACTATTTTATAAAATAAGTCTATTCATTCTATAATTAAGAAAAAATTTCATAGATTTCATCTATCATTTTTCTATATTTTTCTGAATAAAGTTCCAAAGTTACTATCTTATAAAATTCATAGAAATTTTATTCTATGGTTTTCTGTCACAAAGTATTTTGATAATCTGCTGTCTAAGAGATTTTGTAATTCCATCAGGTTCTCACAAAATCTCTAAGGATATTTAGTCATTTCTGGCCTGAAGGGTATTATGGTAAATTCATCATTCATTCTAGGGGCATTTTTGTAATTTTCAAAAATATCCAGAGTGTTATCGTCTTTTTCACCTTAAGGACATATCTGTCATTTCTTATTTAAGGGAAGGGTAGTATGGTCATTTCCCTTAACTATTTTTGTAATACCTCTAATTAATATTTCATATAAATAATATACATCATTCAAGAATAACATTCACCTATTTTAACATTCACATCAATAATTTTACAAGAATGATTTACAAATATAGTTATTGAAATATTAGGATGTTACAAAGAGTTCTAAAGGTTTTGATTCCATATAAGATATAATAGATTGGTTAACTAAGTCTGTTCATTTCATTCTCATTAGCATCAAGTATTCTTTAGAAAAGTTGACAAGTTGGTACATAAGTGGGATTGCAAGATTGCATGGAGTTCCTTCTAAGTATTGTATCTGATAAGGATCATAGAATTATATTCAGATTTTGGAAAAAGGTTACATAGATAATTGAGGATAGAAGGATCAAAACTTTATGAAGAAAATAAATTCCTTTAGTAAAGGTGATTTGGGAAACAGTACAAATGGTGATGCTAATTGGGAACTGGAAAATGAGATGTGAAAGAATTATCTGACACTTTTTGAATTAGGTAAATTTCGAGGACGAAATTTTTTGAAGAAATGGAGAATTGTAACACCCTGAAATTTCAAAAATTATGGTCAAAATATTATATGAATTATTCTTATGCAGCTATTGATATGAGTATTAAGTTATGAGAGATTTGATGGTCTATATTTAAATTATTTGGGTGAAATATTAATTAGAGACATTATAAAAATGTTTGAGGGGAAATGACCATATTGCCCTTCCCTTAAAACAGAAATTACAAAAAATGTCCTGGTAGAAATTACAAAAATACCCTTGGATATTTTGGAAAATTATAATCATGCCCCTAGAGTGACAAATTACAATAATACCCTTGAAAGACACCCTTAGATACTTTGTGAAAACCCGATGAAATTACAAAGTATCCTTTGATGGCAAATTACCAAAATACTTTGTGATAGAAAGCTTCAGAATAGAATTTCTATGAATTTTATTAGGTAATAACTTTGAAACTTTATTCAGAAGAATTCAAGCATCAGAAAAATATAGGAAAATGATAAATACAATCTATGGAATTTTCTCTTAATTGTAGCATATATAGACATATTTAATAAAATGGTTTAGTAGTTTTGATGGTCAAAAGTAGTATAGACCAATTAGAATTAAGGTAAGAGCAGTCTTGTATGTAAAGTGTGTGTGGCACTCTATATAGACTGCTTGTGAACAATTTATACTGTAATAGAAGTCAGTTTCTGGAAAACTCTAGAGTTCTATAATTTAATATTATCCTTTAGGTAGAAGAGTTCAAATTAAACTTTACTTCTTCCTATAAAAGGCCATGCGTGAAGATGAATTCGAATTGAATTTTACTTCCTTCCAATGGATGCCATGTGTGAAACTATCTTTAAATTGAATTCTTCCTCTTCATAAAAGGTGACATGTGGATACAAGGAAAACCACATAATTTTCTTCTCTTTAAGAAAATAAAAACATGATAAATAGAAAAATATCTTAAGCTTCATAAATTAAAATGATAAGATGAAGGCTTAAGAAACATCTAGTCACTTGTAAGCCACCATTGATGAAGGGATAAAAAGCCATCATACTTTGGGAATTATTTATACAAAGTAGCATGAAAGAAAGTAAATTTTCTCCTCCTTCTTTGTTGTCCACGTGAATAAGCTAGAAGAAGAGAGAAACTTCATGAACATGCCAAGTAAGAGGACACTTGGAAGAAAGAAGGAAGAAGCTTTAAGACCATGACAAGTGGTGGGACACTTGTAAAGGTCATGACAAGTGTAGGGACACTTGTAATGGAAGCATCATGACTTAGGAGATTTTTGTAAATATTCTATTATTTTCCAAACTCTATATAAAAGGGGGGGAGGCCTTAAGTGGAAGTCATTCTCAAGACTTCATCCTACTACACCTTCATGTGAATCTCTCTCCCATCTCTTTCATTTCATTTTCATCCTTTCCTTTCCAAAGCATAAAGAGACTCTACTTTCCATTGAAGAATCACGTGTAGAAGCTAGTACCATTAGGAAGAGATAGACAAGCTTCATAAGAGGTTATAAGGTATGTATAGGGAAGCTTTATGATAAAGATAGTTTAAGAGTTGTTTGTGTATGAATAAGTGTTTGAAGTTCATGTGTTGCTGAGTGTTTCTATGAATTTCTATAAATTCCATGTGTTGTTGAGTGTTTCTATGAATCTTTGTATATGAATGATATGTTGAGTTTCTGTACATAGTAACAAGCTGAGTTTTGTACTTGATTTATATTGAATCTCTGAGTAAATTATGTGAGACAATGATTGGAGATTGATGTGGAAAATACATATAAGTTGATAAAATGAATGAGTCATGCATAAGTGAAACCATCTCATGTGTATCATAAGAGTTGCCTCAGAGAGGAGGTGTGTTCAGATAGTTACAAGAACTGAGTCCGTGCATTCAGATAAGAGAAGTCTGAGCTAGGGGGTGACTCTTGCAGTACGGAATCACATCACATGAAGTGTGAGTGAGAACCTAGGAAACACTGGGGTACCCTGACTAATCGGATAAGTTCTGGACCACTAAAATAGGACTATCTTGACAATTGATACTACATGTTGATGTGTCTCATAAGAGTTGCCTCAGAGTGGAGGTGTGTATAAGAGTTGCCTCATAGAGGAGGTGTGTCAAATAGCTGCAGGAACTGAGTTCGAGCGTTCAGACAAAAGGTGTCTGAGGTGGGGGTGACTCTTGCGGTGGGAAATCACACCACCCATGATGATCACATGAAGTGTGGGTGAGAATCTTGTTGCAACACTGTGGGACCCTGACTGGTCGGATAAGTTCTGTGCCACAGGGATGGGGCTATCTTGACAATTGGTACCAAATATTGAAAGAGTTTAAGAGAATCATGCATCATGATAAGAGTCTAAGAGAATTATGCATCTTTGAGGATGTTGCTATGAATACTTGCATATTGAATATATTCTGTTGCTTAAATTATGTTTATCATAAACTTACCCTGTACTTTGTGTCTGTGGTTGACACCTGCTATGACCTTGATTTTATTCGGGCGAGCAGATAAACAACAAAGAGAGACTATTAGCTGTCTACAAGAAGAGAATTTTGTTTGAAGATGTAATATTTTGAAGAGGTTATGTTTGAAGATGTATTTCTTTGTTACAGAGTGTTTTAGTTGTTTGTATTATGTAATAGAATTGATACCAGTCTGTATTTTATTGTACATCAGATTTATAAATATCAATCAGTGAGGAAAAATCTTTTATAATCTTATTATATGTTACTTCAGAATTATAAATATTACTCAGTAATGGAAAATTATGATTTGGTATTTTTTTTAAGCAAATCGAAAAGAATTTTCATTAAAAACCAATAATAACAAGATGATAAGTCGAGGTATTACATTAGATAGACAGACTTCTAATAGCATCACCACATAGGATGAGTTGGCTGCCAAATTCTTCGTCCAACATTTCTCTATGGAAAAATATAACAAATTAGTGAATGAAATCACTAATTTCACTCAACATGGTAGAGAAACGTTGTGTGCAGCCTGGAATAGATTTCAGGAGTTAATCAGAAAGTGTCCTCAGTATGATATGCCAGTTGGGAAGAAGGTGAGGATTTTCTTTAATGGGATGACTCCTGAATCTAAGATGATTGTTAATGTTGCAGCCGGAGGTTCAATCAGATCCAAAACAGCAGCTCAAACTTATGAGTTGATTGACTCCTTGGCAACAAATGAGAATGAGAGCATCGTAATTCAGCCCAAATGAGAGGTTATTCAGTTGGGGAGTAGCGATGCCATGTTAGCGGAACAGAAGCTCTTGTCACAACAACTTGCTAAGCTCAATGAGAGAATAGACAAGCTTCAAATTTCTGCAGTGCAAGCCGCACCAAGTCAGGCCCTAGTATTCAGTTGTGAACATTGTCAAGAGGACCATCAGACAAATGAGTGTCCCACCTTAAGAGGAGCTGATCCAGTACAGGTCAATGGTGTGTGGTATGATCAAAGACCCCAGCAAAACTTTCAGAGAAATCAGAATTATGCTATGGGTAACAACTATCAGAGAAAATTTCAAGGAGGAGGGTTAGATTATAAATCTAACAACTATTTGCAGCCTCCACCTATTCCAACCAAGGAGCCATCTGAACTTGAAAAAGCTATGTTACAACTGTCCAAGACTACTAATGAGCACATTCAAGCGACAAACGCATTCATCAACGAGACCAGAGCTCACCACAAGAATCAAGATGCCTCTATTCGTAATCTTGAAAATCAAATTGGTCAGTTGTCGAAGCAGCTTGCAGAAAGACAGTAGGGACAGTTTCCTAGTAATACAGTGATTAATCCATGAGAACAAGCTAAAACAATAACTACAAGAAGTGGAACTGTTATCACACCTCAAGAGAAGATCAAAATAGTGCAGAAAAAGGTTGGTAAGGAAGATAGAACCAATCAAAATGATAAGTAAGAAGCAAAGGTAGAGACACAAACAGGTAATGATAAAAATTCAGCTGCTACAAATTCTAAAAAGGTAATGGATTTTTCTCGTTTTGAAAAACTACCATATCCCATGAAGCTTAAGCAACAAGCTCAAAAGAAACAATATGCTAAATTTTTAGAAATGTTTAAAAAGCTGCATATTAATATTCCATTTGCTGAAGCTCTTGCTAACATGCCTAATTATGCTAAGTTCATGAAGGATTTGTTGTCTAGAAAGCATAAATTGCAGGAATGTGAAACAGTTGTGCTTACTGAAGAGTGCAGCGCTATAATTCAAAGGCGAGTTCCACCCAAACTCAGAGATCCAGGAAGTTTCAACATTCCGATCGCAATAGGTAATGTGAATGTAGGTAAGGCATTATGTGACCTTGAAGCGAGCATCAACTTGATGCCTCTTTCAATATGCAAATCCTTGGGGATTTCTGAATTGAAACCTACCATGGTGTCCCTTCAATTGGCTGATCGATCATTGAGAAAACCTAGTGGAGTCATTGAAGACATCTTGGTAAAGGTTGATAAATTTATTTTCCTAGCTGATTTTATAGTTCTAGATATGGAGGAAAGTGAGATACCTATCCTCTTAGGTAGGCCATTTTTGGCTATGGCTAGAGCTATAATTGATGTGGCCCAAGGAAAACTAGAGCTTAGAATGTTTGATGAATCAGTCATTTTTAATGTTTTTGATGCGATGAAAAATCCTATTGACAAAAATGATTGTTTCAGAATTGATATATTAGATACTCTAGTGCATACAGAGAAGTCCAAGGATCAAGAGTTAGCAGAAGTGCTGGAAATTATAAGTGAAGACAATCCAACTGAAGATCGGGATGTTGCAATGGAGGTGCTGGAAAAGAAAGAAGATGATATCACCAATAAAGCACCAAAATTAGAATTGAAAGAATTGCTCGAAAATCTGAAATATGTGTTCTTGGGAGAAGAGAAGACATATCCTGTTATTATCAATAAAGGATTGTCTGAAGTTGAAGAAGAAAAATTACTTAAAGTACTCAAGGAACACAAGAGTGCAATTGGATGTCTATATCTGATTTAAAGGGCATTAATCCTTCTTTTTGCACTCATAAAATCTTGATGAAGGATGATATAAAACCAGTGAGACGACCTCAGAGAAGACTAAATCCTACCATGAAAGAAGTGGTTAGAAAGGAAGTGGTAAAATTGCTAGATGCCGGTATGATTTACCCAATTTTAGATACTGCATGGGTAAGTCCTGTTCAAACAGTTCCCAAGAAAGGAGGGATGACTGTAGTTCATAACGATAACAATGAACTAATTCCCACTAGAACAATCACCGGATGGAGAATGTGTGTGGATTATAGAAGACTGAATGATGCCAGAAGAAAAGACCACTTCCCACTACCATTCATGGATCAAATGCTAGAGAGATTGACTGGCCATGCATTCTATTGCTTCTTGGATGGGTATTCTGGCTACAATCAAATTCCAGTAGCACCTGAAGATCAAGAGAAGACAACCTTCACTTGTCCTTTTGGAGTATTCGCTTATAGAAGAATGTCATTCGATTTATGCAATGCGCCGGCCACTTTCCAAAGGTGCGTGCTTTCTATATTCTCTGACATGGTAGATTTTAGGTTTGGAAGTTTTTATGGATGACTTTTCTATCTTTGGTTCTTGTTTTGATACCTATTTAATGAATCTATCTAAAGTATTGAAACGATGCCAAGAAACAAATCTAGTTTTAAATTGGGAAAAATGTCATTTTATGGTTCGTGATAGAATAGTTTTGGGGCATAAAATTTCTGAAAAAGGGATAGAAATTGATAAAGCTATTAATTGAAAAACTTCCACCTCTAATTAATGTTAATAGGGTAAGAAGTTTCTTAGGACATACGAGCTTTTATCAGAGGTTCATTAAAGATTTTTCAAAAATTGCAAAGCCTCTTAGTCAACTTCTAGTGAAAGAAACTGAGTTTATGTTTGATGAAGTTTGTCTTATTGCCTTTAATGTATTAAAAGAAAAACTTACAACTGCACCTATTCTGACAGCTCCTGATTGGAATTTACCTTTTGAGCTTATGTGTGATGCAAGTGCATATGCCATTGGTGTTGTTCTTGGTCAGAGAAAAAATAAATTGTTGCATGTTATATATTATGCTAGCAAGGTCTTAAATGAGGCACAGGTTACCTATGCCACTACAGAAAAAGAGATGTTAGCAGTAGTATATACATTAGATAAATTTAGGTCTTATTTAATAGGGTCTAAGGTTATCATATTTACTGACCATGCTGTTCTTAAGTACTTGATGACTAAACAGGATGCAAAACCACGCTTGTTGCATTCGATGTTATTATTTCAGGAATTTGATTTAGAAATCAAGGACAAGGCTAGAGTAGAGAATAAGGTAGCTGACCATCTGTCTAGAATTTAGGAGAAGGAATTGCAAGATAGACCAAAAGTAGAGATTAATGAATCCTTTCCTGATGAGCAAGTGATGGAATGCAACTCGTTCCTTGGTTTGCAAATATGGCAAATTTTAAGGCTGCTGGAATGATACCTGAAGACTTTAATTGGCAGCAAAAGAAGAGGTTCCTTCATGATACACGAAGGTATTTCTGGGATAACCCTTTTCTATATTTTCAATGCACTGACGGTGTTATTCGTAGATGTGTGGCTGAATCAGAAGTGCCAAAGATTCTTTGGCACTGTCATTCTTCAAATTATGGAGGACATTTTGGAGGGAATAGAATAATGCATAAAGTGTTGCAAAGTGGGTACTATTGGCCCACTCTTTTAAAGATGCTAGGTGTAACACCTTAACTTACGATCTTGTTATTATTGATTTTTAATGAAAATTCTTTTCAACTTACTTAAGAGCACCCAGTTGAATATAACAATATTTTTCCAGTAACTGATACTCCAAGAAAATTTCATCACTGATTAATATTTATAAACCTAAAGTAACATATAATAAGAGTACAAACTGGCACTGTTTTATTACATAATACAAATAACTAGGACATTCTGTAACAAAAGAATATATCTTCAAACAACATATCTTTAAACAAAATCTTCTTCTTGTAGACAACTAGGCAATCTCTATTTTCGCTGTTCATCTGCTCGCTCGAATAAAATCGAGGTCATAGCAGGTGTCAACCACAGACACAAAATATAGGGTATGTTTATGATAAACATAATTTAAGCAACAAAATATATTCAATATGCAGATATTCATAACAACATCCTCAAAGATGCATGATTCTCTTAAACTCTTATCATGTGCATGATTCTCCTAAACTCTTATCATGTGATACCAACAGTCAAGATAGCCCCATCCCAGTGGCACAGAACTGAAACAATCAGTCAGGGTCCCCCGGTGTTGCAACACGATTCTCACCACACTTTATGTGATCATCATGGGTGGCGTGATTTACCCACTGCCAAGTCACCCCCAGCTCAGACTCTTCTTGTCTGAACGCTCGAACTCAGTTCCTACAACTATCTGACAACATCCTCTCTGAGGAAACTCTTATACACACCTCCTCTCTGAGGCAACTCTTATGAGACACATACTTATGCATATCTCATTCTTTTCATAAACTCAGATATTCAATATAAATCTTCCAATCATTGTCTCACATGATTTACTTAGAAAATCAACATAAATCATGCACAGAACTCGGGTTATTACTCATGTACAAAACAAACATATCATTCATGTACAGAGATTTATAAAAACACTCAACAACACATAAAACCTTATTCAGGCACTCAATCATATAACTATAACTCGAGTCCAACAATTTCTCAGATACAAGTCATACTACATAAAACTTCAAGTGTATCACCCCAAAATTTGTGGAATCACAGTCAATTATTTGGGTAAAAGGCAGTATCAAAGGATTCAGGGAAACTGACGAAAATACCCTGAACATTTCAAAAAATGACCAAATTGCCCCTAGGCATTTTAGGCAGATATTTTAAGAAGGAAATGTTATCCTTGGATATTTTGAAAATAACTAGAATACCCTTAGGATGACAATTGCAGAGATACCCTGAACATTTTTTTTTGAAATGACGATTATACCCTAAGGTGAAATTACCAAAATGCCCTTTTAGGTAAAAAATGACCAGATGATTTTAGAAATTTGTGGGGAACCTGAGTATTGGATAAAATACTTTTAGACAATAAATTATTAACATGGTTGGTGGCAAAGAACCATAAACAGTAATTTCTAGAAATTTTGGAAAATAGTTGGAAAAGAGCTTAATATAGACTAACTCAGGTATCAGAAAATTATAAGAAAAAGGATAGACATAATCTACAGAATTTCCTCATAATTATGGGATAGATAAGTGTTCTAAAGGAATTGGTTTAGTAATTTTAATCATTCAAGGTAAAATGGACTAATAAGAAATTAGAATCTAGCGATTATAGGCAATAAAGGAAAAATTGGATTTATTTGGATTTTTAAATAAAGCCTTGATCGTATGATGCAAGATCAATGGAGGAAAACTCTAAGAAACTTCAAGAATGGACACATGGATGCTTAAAAGGCTAGGATACATGCCATTGGTCCATTTGTAAAGAAAGGTAATAATGAATTAAGAAGATTTTTTTGAAGTAAATTTCCTCTTGACTTCTTTGAACCCGTGGACATTTCTAGACATTATATCAAAGATACCAACGGTCAAGATTTACATATGTGAGATAGGATTATACCTTTAAAATTTTAAGAAGATCCAACAGTTAACGAATCCAGAATCTCTATTTTGCTAAACGGGTTTAGGGGAAAATTCAAGAATGAAGGAAAAGCACAAAGTATCTCTAATACCTAGCTATACCACGAAATTGATGAATATTACTCTCCAAGCTGAGCAAATCCACGTGCACTATCAAGAGAATTAGGGAAGGCTTAAGAAAATTCAAGAAAATGGACACATGTAGGGTGGAAAGTTACTAGTCAATAAGATGGAATTTAGTAGAAAGTTAACAATGATAACTTAAGGAGATTTTTTTTAGCAAAAAGCATTTCCCCACAAGCTAAGGCAGCCCACATGTATACATAAGGAAAGGTGGAGAATATTGTAGAACTTGGACACTTGGATGGTTAGAAATAAGTAGCCAATTAGATGAAAACCCATGGAAAGTTAGCCATAATTACTTTAAAGATTTTTGTATAAAAATCAAGCTTAATCACCCTATAAAAGGATGATAGAAACCGAAATTGGTGGCTGCCCTAAGGGAGAATAACGTGCAAACTTCCATCTTAAAGCACTGCCACTTTATTCCTTTCCAATTCACCTTTCACTCAAAGCAAAACCAAGGCCTTCCACCCTTAATTTCTCACGTGAAGATCCATGGATACTAGGAGTAAGGATTATTCAAATTCTAAAGAGAAAGCAAGGTATGGGGAAGTACTATGATAACCATGGTTTAGATATTCTTTATGTTAGATTCTCATTTATTTTTATAAGAATTAAAGCTTTGAATACCATGTGTTTGATAAAATGCCTCCAAGAATAAGTAATGGTACATGAATGATGCTTTGGCTAAGTAACTTGAAATAATGGTTATAATGAATAACTTGAATCTAATCTAGTAAGAAAGGAAATTAAATAACTTAATCCTTGAATATTATGACTTTGTTTCAAAGAAATACTTGTTTTCATGTTTTACTAAAGTTTGCATGTTATTTTGTTACTTACTTGATATTTTATTAAAGTTTGTATGTTGTATATCAATTAGATGTTTTTATTAAAGTTTATGTGTTGATTATGTTTTACTAAGTATTTTATGAAGCTCATGTGTTGTTGGAAATTTATATGGATTGTTATGAAATCCATGTGTTGTTGAGTGTTTCTACCATGTGTTGCTGAGTGTTTCTATATGGAGTGGAGTTCTGTACTGGCTCTATGTTGAATATGAGAAATAAATTGGAGATTAATGGTGAAGAGAAAATAAGAAATAAAAGCAAGGCATTGCATATTTCATCTGCATTTAATTACCTCAGAGAGGAGGTAATGGAGTGACCTCAAGAGGAGGTGTGTCAGATAGCTAAACTGAGTCCACACGTTCAAAGGAGTTATGAACTAGGGGGTAGTTGAGACAGTAAGGACCACACCACCATGATGATCACATAGGTGGAGGTGACACTCCTATGCGTCACTAGGCTACCCTGACTGGATGGATAGGTTCGTTCCACTGAGAGAGGGTGAGACTATCTTAACTATGGTACCATTTATTGAGAACCTGAGATCTCAGTCATGCATCATTCTAATTAAGAATCATGCATAAGTTATGTATTTTGTTATATATAATTATTATGTATTATTATGACTATGAATCTCTTGTTTTATCTAACTATGTTTATCATATACTTACCCTATTTTGTGTCGGTGGTTGACACATGTGATGACCCCAATTTATTTGGGCGAGCAGAGGTACAGGGAAGCATAAGCTGTAGATGATGTGAATAAAGTGTGATGAGGAAGTTTTGATGGATTGTATGCTGTGATTTGTAATTTTCTGTTGGCATGTAATTTATATTAAGTCGTCTGTAAATTATTTTGGACACTATATTTGGGACTGTATAATGAATTGTATTCTTATTACAAATCAACCGTAGTGAGGAAGAATCGTTTATGTTATGACTAAATTGTAAAATCAAAGCAAGAAGGAAGAAATTCTTCGTGAAATTTATAACTAAAATAATTCTAATATAAAGTGAACACGGGATTTCATCTAAAATCAATCAAGCACGAGAGAGCAAAAGGAGGCATTACATCAAGCTCTTATTCAAACACAAACAACACTTAAATTATCTTAATCATAGACAACACTTAAACTATATTTATCATAAAGTTTCCCTATACATACCTTATAACCTCTTAATAAGCTTGTCTTTCTCTTCCTAAAGGTGCTAGCTTTACACGTGATTCTTCAAGGGAGTGGGGTCTCTTTATGCTTTGAAAATGAAAGGATGAAAGTGAAATGAAGGAGAGGTTTCACGTGGAATAGGTGGAAGAGTGGAGTCTTGAATGTGACTTCCACCTAAGGCCTTCCTCCCTTTATATAGAGTTTGCAAAATAATAAAATATTCAAGGACATTTTTACCCTTTCTAGCTAGTTACTCCCATTTGGTTCCATTAGAACTTAGTTTCATATCATTCCATTCCATCCTAACCAAGTTCATAATTACTCTTTTACTTTATAAAAAAAATCTTCTAAGTCATTATGCCTCCTTTACAAGTGTCCCACCACTTGTCCAATTCATGAAGTTTCTCACTTCTTCTCCAATCTTCACGTGACCAACTAGGAGATTAAGAGAAGATTTTTCTTATCTTCATGCCATCTTGTATACATGTTCTTCAAGGTTATGATGGCTTCTTATCCCTTCATCAATGGTGGCTTACAAGTGGATAAATATTTCTTAAGCCTTCATGATTGTATCTTATCATTTTAATTTATGAATCTTAAGATATTTTCTACTTATCATGTTTTCGTTTTCTTAAAGAGAAGAAAATTATGAGGTTCTCCTTGTGTCCACATGTCACCTTTTATGAAGAAGAAGAATTTAATTCCAACATGACTTCACACATGGCATTCTTTAAGAGGAAGTAAAGTTCAATTTGAACTCTTCTACCTAAAGGATAATATTAAATAATAGAACTCTAGAGTTTTCCAAAAACTGACTTCAATTACAGTATAAATTACTCACAAGCAGTCTATACAGAGTGCTACATAGACCTTACATACAAGACTGCTCTTATCTTAATTCTGATTGGTCCGTTCTGCTTCTAACCATCAAAATTACTAAATCATCTTATTGAATAAGTCTATTCATCCTACAATTAAGAGAAAATTCCACAGATTCTATTTATCATTTTTCCATATTTTTCCGATGCTTGAATTCTCCTGAATAAAATTTCAAAGTTATTACCGTATGAAATTCATAGAAATCCTATTCTGAGGCTTCTTGTCACAAAGTATTTTGGTAATTTGCCATCCAAGGGCACTCTGTAATTTCATCAAGCTTTCACAAAATATCAAAGGGTGTCTTGGTAATTTTTGCCTCAAGGGTACTATGATAATTTGTCATTCATCCTTTGGGTATAATTGTAATTTTCATTATAAAATATCACAAAATATCAAAGGATGTCTTGGTAATTTTTTGCCTTAAGGGTACTATGGTAATTTGTCATTCATCCTTGGGTATAATTGTAATTTTCACTATAAAATATCTCAACAAAATATTTAAGGGTATTTGTGTAATTTTGACTCAAGGGTATTTTTGTAACTTCTATTTAAAATATCTAACAAAAATATCCAAGGGCATTATCATCATTTTCATCTCAAGGGCATTTCCGTAATTTTTACTTCAAAGGAAGGGTAATATAGTCATTTCTCTTCAAACATTTTTGTAATATCTCTAATTAATATTCCACACAAATAATTTAAATATAGACCAATCAAATCTCAACATAACCTAACACTCACATCAACAGTTGCACAAGAATAATTCATACAATATATATTTGCAGTTATTGAAATTTTAGGTGTTACACTAGGGATTTTGTAGAGAAATGTGATAATTGCCAAAGAACAAGTAATATATCCCAAAAGGATGAAATGCCACTTAATAATATCAGAAGTGGAATTATTTGATGTCTGGGGAATCGATTTATGGGACCTTTCCCTAAATCGTATTCGAATCAATATATATTGGTGGTTGTAGACTATGTGTCTAAATGGGTAGAAGCGGTGGCTTTACCTACTAATGATGCAAAGGTGGTTGTACCTTTCTTACGAAAGAACATATTCACCCGTTTTGGAGTACCCAAGGCTATAATAAGTGATGGAGGAATTCATTTTTGCAACAAACATTTTTCAAGTTTGCTTGCTAAATATGGGGTAAGTCACAAAGTGGCTACACCATACCATCCTCAAACCAGTGGACAGGTAGAAATTTCCAATAGAGAGTTAAAAAGAATTTTAGAGAAAACTGTTGGAAACTCTAGAAAAGACTGGGCAAAGAACAACTTTCAAAACGCCAATAGGTATGTCGCCATTTCAGTTAGTCTATGGTAAGTCTTGCCACCTTCCTATTGAATTAGAACATAAAGCCAATTGGGCTACTAAGGTTCTTAACTTTGAACTTTCTAAAGCTGGTGAGAAAAGATTATTACAATTGAATGAGCTTGATGAGTTCGGGTTAGCTGCTTATGAAAATGCAAAAATCTATAAAGAAAAGACAAAAAGGTGGCATGACAGAAAGATTCATCCAAAGGAGTTTACACCGGGACAGCAGGTATTGCTTTACAATTCTAGACTGAGATTATTTCCAGGTAAACTCAAATCCCGATGGTCTGGTCCTTTCATTGTTAAAAAGTTTTTCCATATGGGACAATTGAAATAGCTTCCTAGGATTCTAATAGATCCTTCAAAGTTAATGGGTGGAGGTTAAAAATTTATTATGGAGGAGAAGTGGAAAGGAATACTATTTCCATACCACTAAATTCACCTGAAGATTAAAGAGGTCGATGTCAGGCTCGTGACGTTAAACAAGCGCTTTTTGGAAGACAATCCAAGAAAGTCTTTTAGATTTCTTTCCAGTTTACTTATCTGATTAGGTTTTAGTTATAGTAGTTTTAAGAATTATTATTTATTTATTTTGTTGTTAATTAAGTCATTTAATGGTGCAACTTTATGTTCATTAACCTATTGTTACACTAAGGTTACCCAAGAATACAATTGTAGTTAGTAATTGGAGTGCTAATAAAACAAATCTGGCAAAAATCCAAATCTAGTGAAGGGTCCAGCAGGGAAGTAACAAGTCTGAAATACCAATTGGTAGGTCTGAAAAGTTGCAATTTGTGTTTAAAGTATTTCTACTTTAATTTGTTTTATTTAAAAAAAATTCTCGCGTTAATCACGTGAGACTGGCGCTATTCGCGCTATAGTTACTGCAAGTCCACGCTATTCGCGTGAGACTGGCGCCAATCACGCCATCTGTTCTGTGAGTTCATGCCATTTGCGTGAACTTGGCGCCAATCGCGCCATTCATTCTGTAGGATCACGCTAATCGCGTGGGAATTGGCGCGACTCGCGTGACATTTCGAGGGCAGTTTTATCTTTTAAAAAATTTGAGCCTTACCTTTGGTAACCCCTCATTTTTACTCAGCAGCCACAACTCTTGGCCTTTCCATTTCAAACGTTGTGAGCACAATAACTGCCATTGACTCTCATAACTCCTATTAACTTTCTTTCCATTCAAAGCTCTATAAATACATTGTGCACTTGATTCTTGATTTCACTACTAACGAAGCATTTGGAAACAATATCTTCTTTAAGATTCAAGTTCAAATCTTTGTTCAAATGGCTTGTGATAAGGTATGTTAGTTTTCATTAATCTTTTTATAAAGCAAAGAGTAAGGAGGAGTGAGTAGCACATTGTGATTGATTTTGAATGAAGATTGATAGAGGTTAGGGTACACGAACCTAGTTCACGCGATTCGCGCGAATTCTGGCGCGGGTAGCGCCAGCTGGTGTTCAAAGAAAATCTTATTCTGCAGCCCGCGCGACTCGCTCGAAACATGGCGCTATCCGCGCCAACTGCATTTCAGTGCTTGTTTTGTGTTGTTCATTGCATGATAGGATAGCCAAGAGTATTGTTGAATATATGACTTAATTCTTAGATTATGAATCTAATTGTATGAGTAGAATTAACATGTATGTGGCTTTGTGGATGAAATTCGAGACTTAGAGTGGGAAATAAAATCTGGGAATGGTGATTATGTTATTTCTATGATTTTTCAAGGATTTTATTTCCCAAGTTCTCATTATCAAAGCATGCCTTGATTAGGTTCAAAGATTAGAATTGTGTCATATAGAATCAAACAAATCTGGGAATTATAGAAGGAAATTATTTTGTATATTCATTGCTAAATGCCTCATTCTAATTCTCAACATATGATTACATTGTGACCGCATTTCTCTGTTTGTTATCCTGAAATGAAGAAATATTAGAGACATGATTGCAAGCAATCTGGGAATTCATTGTATATCTATTTGGGAATTTTTTGAGTTTCAGGGAAAACAAGTGGACCAAGGCAACAAGAAAAGTGCTGCTACATCTGGTAGCAAGAGGGCTAGACATGCTGGAATCAATGCTCGGTTGAATGTCGACAAAGATACGAAAACTGGTATTCCCCAAAAAAGATAATTCTAGAGAAGAGGATTGATTGGGAGTCCTTACCTGAAGGATCACCAATATTGGATGTGATTGACCCAAAGGGACTGGAAAACTTTAGTGAGTTTTGCTGAACCAAGCTCTAGTGCCATGCTCAAGGAGTTTTTGGCCAATGTAGACAGAGCAACCGTTGCTACACACAGAGTTAGTTGGGTGAAAGGGGTCGATGTACCCTTTGATCATGAATTTATTGAGAGCTTCTTGGAGACTTCATACTATAGTCTTCAAGCTTGTGATTTCATTAGGAAGTTTAATCGCATGCAACCCATCACAAGCAGAAATGTCTTCAGAGATGATATGCCGCAACTAGCGGATGAAATCCGAAGAGGGATCACTGGGTTATATACTTCCTGGAAGACCAAGGCTGGAATGAATTATGTGTCAGAAAAGTTGAGGAAGCAAGATCTTACGGGAGAAGCAGAATTTTGGCATTTATTCAACAACCATACTGTTATTCCATCCACAATCTGACGGATGTGAATGTTGAGAGAGCCATTCTTTTGTATGTGCTGATGGGGATAATAATCTTGACATTGCAAGCATTCTGTCTGATAGGATATTGCACATGATTCAAGATGGCAGCAGTAAGTCACAACTTGCTCATTCTTTACTTATTTCTCACTTGTGTATGAAAGCAGCAGGATTGGAGATTTCAGATGACGAGCCAATGGACGTGCCGATAGCATCCACCATGACTCATAAGACCTACTTAGCCGCAATAGAGAGTGCTAGGCAGGAGCAATTAATTAGAGCTTCCAAATTATACAACATGAAGAAATTGCTGTAAGGAGCCCTCGTGCGGATCAGGATGAGGAAGGTCCTCAACCAGAGGTCCAGGCATCATAAGCACCCACCTCTACTACCCCTAGAACCAGTCATCATGAATTGGTCTATGAGGACTTCCAAGCTATCTGCAGATTCAAGCCCAATTGGAGTAAACCAGGATGATGGAGGGCTTGTGCAGACATTTCTCCATTGACTTCACCACTCACCAACCACAGCGTGCCCATGTTTCTCCTAGACCTTCCCAACCTTCTTAGCCATCAGGAGCAACCGTGGTAACATCTCAAGCCGCTGATGATGATACTATGGAAGCCGAGGAGTGATATTTGCAGCTTATGGACAATTTCTATTCTTTTTTTTTTATGTTTTTATGTTTTAATCATTTTAATTCCGTTTAAGTTGAACAATTTCTTGCTTTATTTAAATTATGGTAATCTAATTACGTGTGTTTTCATTTAGTTAAAGTAAAAATTCTTTTAAATGTTTGTTTGGATAGATGTTTATTGAATGTTATTCCTCAAATAATGCACACTTGTGTCACTATTTCATTAGTGCATAGATTTCTTGATTAAGAATTGCTGAGGACTGCAATTTCCTAAATCTGGGAATGGGGACGCATATGCGTTTATTTGATGAATCACATTTAAAAAGCAAATGATATCTGATAATAATATATATATATATATATATACATATATAATTTAATTGTAGAAATCAGGATAATAAAAGATTAGAGCATATAGATTAAATCCAGATTTGGAATTGCCAATGCAGTGGTAAATTTGATTGAATGATATTTGTTTTGGAAGCATGTATGAAACAAGCATAGTATAGAATTACATTGGACATGATTAGAACTAGGCTTGTTTTTGTGACTGAAATACATTGTGAAAAAGAATAGGATACTTGATAGGAAATCAACAGAATCTAGACTGATACCATAGCTTGTGAGGCTTGAGCCTATACAGAAAATTTTCTTATGAGAGTGACCTTATTGTAAATAATACTCTAGAACTTGCTTTGTTTCTCTAAAATATTTGCATAGTTGATATGATAAAGGCATTTTATTCTTTTAGCCATGGCCAAATTAGCCTACTTGAAAAATTCTTCCGTTGTTAACCTTTTTGAGCTTGAGACTTTTCTATTTAATTACCTGATGAAATGTTTGAATCATGCCTGTTGACTTACCTCACCTGAGATTGGAATGTTGAGTGATTGAAAAGAAAGAAAAAAGAATCAAGGTGAACTCCACAAGAAGTCAAATAAGAAAAGGAAAGGAAAGAAATGTCTACAAATGAGTTTAAAGAGGAAAGGAAAAGAAAAACATGCAAAAGAAAAAGGAAGAAAAGAAAGAGAAAGGAATGAAAAATTATGAATAAAAAGTAGTGGAGAACTAATTCCAAATTGAGATCCAAATGAGTCTAAAGAAGATCAATGTTCCAATCTCAATGATAATTAGCTACTTACCAAATATTCTTACCCTAAGCCAGGCCAAGTTACAACCTTATAAAGACCTTTTGATCAATTGTGCATGTATTTATGTTTCTTATTTTCAGGAACTTGAGAATATAATCAAGCCTATGGTAGTATTATAGCTTTGGAGGAATTGAGAGATTACAATTACCCTAAACACTTGAGTGAGGAGTGAATTATATTTCTTGGTGAGGGGTATGCAAGTTAAGGTTATATGTTGATGAAATTGATAAGTATTCTTGAAATTTTCAGATGGAGTTCAATTACATTTGACATAATAGTTCTGAGATTGTGTATGTGATGATATGCTTGATTGTTGAATATAGTTTTCCTTACAATAAAATTTTGTTTTATTGCTGAGGACAGCAATATCTAAATCTGAGAATTATTTGATATGCTGCTAGCATATGTAGTTTTTAGGTTAAAATTATTAGGAAATTAAGCATATAATATCAAATAAAGGCCAATATAGACATAAATTACATTATCATTGATTTTATTACTAATTCATGCAATTTCAATGTTAGGAGCCAAGAAAAGAAGCAAAATAAGGAGCTAACTGATTCTGAGATCTCGCGCCAACCGTCCCAGTGCCATGCTAATCGCGCAAAATGTAACGCCCGGCTACTTGCAGGATCAACGACTGTCCCTCCATACCAACACAAGACTTTTCAGTGTGCTTTGTCCTCACTCACACACTTCCTGAGAAACTTCCCAGGAGGTCACCCATCCTAAGATTGCTCCAAGTCAAGCATGCTTAACTATGGAGTTATTATGTTATGGGCTACCGAAAAGTAGATGCACCTTGTTGGTATAGGTAGTACCCATTAAATCCTTTAAGTTATCCTCAACTGTACAGTCACATACCTGCACAGCCTCTGGATCCCTCTCGTTCGGGTGTGTATTCGATTCATTCATGTACCCCTCCCGCTGGAAGCCTTCCAGGAGCCACTCCTTGTCCGTGCCTCACTGCACCGACGATCACTCCCCGCCCTCGTCAACGCCTGGGATGTTACATGCCCACCAGCTTCCGCCTGGTTCGTCCTCGAACCACACCGTACTGGTAGAGAGGCCTTGCTCTGATACCACTTATAACGCCCGACCACTTGCAAGATCAATGACTGTCCCTACATACAAACACAAGACTTTTCAGTGTGCTTTGTCCTCACTCACACACTTCCTGAGAAACTTCCCAGGAGGTCACCCATCCTTAGATTGCTCCAAGTCAAACACGCTTAACTGTGGAGTTCTTATGTTATGGGCTACCGAAAAGTAGATGCACCTTGTTGGTATAGGTAGTACCCATTAAATCCTTTAAGTTATACTCAACTGTACAGTCCCATACCTGCACAGCCTCTGGATCCCTCTCATTCGGGTGTGTATTCGATTCATTCATGTACCCCTCCCGCTGGAAGCCTGCCAGGAGCCACTCCTTGTTCATGCCTCACTGCACCGGCGATCACTCCCCGCCCTCGTCAGCGCCCGGGATGTTACACCAAACTCACTGGATGTTGGCATGAGTCGCGCCAAGTTCACACCACTAGCGCCACACTCACTGGATGTTGGCGCGAATCGCGCCAGCGACACAGAAAATTTAAAATAAGCTTAAAGATAACATTAAACTGGAGGCTTTTAGGGTTTTGAGAGCTCAAGTATAAATAGGAACATAAGGGAACAGAGAGAGGGGGTTCAGATAGACAAAAACAAGGAAGAAGAGGCATTCCAAGATCAAGAAGAAAGAAAGGAGATTCAAGAAAGATCCAAGATTGAAGGGTTTGCATACTCTTCTTTTCTAATCTTGCTTATTCTTCTCATTCTTTTGTATTGAGTCAGACATAACTATGTCTGGCTGATTCCTCTCTTTGTAGTTAGGACCAAAACCTAATGTGAACTTCTCTGTAATTGGATTGATTCCTATTTTATTTATGTCAAAGTGTTTTATTTTACTCTGTTTTCATTGATTATATCTTTATTAGGGTTGATCATTCTAATAAAATTCTGAGGGTTAGGGTTTACAATAGGGATATTGAAACTTTAATTTCTGACAAGAGTAAAGTAATGATTGTTACATTACCTAGGAATAGGGATGTATGATTGCAGAATTATTAATGTATTTCTTAATGCTTAATTTATGAGAAATCGCTAAGGAATTAGGATTTTAATTAAATTAAAGGGTTAAAGTCACTAAGGGATTAGGGCTTAACTAGTTGATGGAAAAATACATTATCTGAACATTTAGAATAATTAATTTAGTAATTAATCCAAGTAAAGGAGTTAGGGATCATAAGGTGAGTGTTTTAACTACAATTCTTCCTCATAAATTCCAAAATATAATCAAACTTTATCTTTTGTTTTAATTGCAATTTATTTTTGTTATTCTTCAAACATAATACAAATCATAAATCAATTAAATTTTATTCCTCCCAATTTAAAGATATTAATTACGATAAAATTTGTGCCTCAATCCTCGTGGAGACGATACTCTATTTATCAAATTATTATTTGTACGATCGGTACACTTGCCGAATCCGCAACAGTAAGATATTGGGTATTAGGTGAAGTAGACCGTGAAAGGGGCTAGGTGTACATACTCCTAGAATTTGATTCAAAGATGGGTTTAACCTTGGCGATGGCCTACGGGTGTCACATTCGGTCACTTTTCGGGAGTTGAAACTGCAATTTATATACTTTTCGGGAGTTGAAACTGCATTTTATCTTACAACCGTGTTTATTTGGTGAAAAGAAAGCATGCATGTAACATACAAACAAATAATTAGATGACTATTTACTTTTAAGTAAATATATTAATCCAAAAAATAAAAAAAAATCAGTATTATTATATGGTGTGAAGATTATTAGTTCATTGACTAAGCATGAAATTTAAGAAATTTTACAACATTAAAAATGGCTTAATTATACCATCGGTTCATGCATTGCTCTTGTATAAAGATTTGACTAATTTTTCGTTCTATTTTTCCCTTTTAATTTTTTCTTCTTATCTTCACTTGTTTCATTAGTTTGATCAAAACAGAGCTTATTATGATAATTCATTTTTTAGTAAAAGAAAATTATTATTTCTATATATTTTGTAAACAACATGGGTGAGTTTCTCATTTTATTTATTTAACAGATTAGGTGGGAACCTATAGTTCTTAGTGTGATCTTTTTTGCTTTCTTGGAATTTACCAGGCACCTGGTGAGTACTCTATTGAAAGATATAGAGTCTGTTTGGATATAGAGATAGAAGTGTTTTTGAGAGCTTCTCTACTAAAAAGACTTTATATTTTCAGCAGAAAAGTTCTCAAAAGCACTTGTGGCTTGTATCCAAACATGTCAATAGTCATTCCCATTTCAGCTTTCGCTTTTCCATATATTTATATTTATTTTGATAAAGAACAAGGAAAAGTGAAGTGAGAAGAATTTTAGTGCGCCACTCAACCTTGTTGGACCTTCAAGTATTTCGATATCATCAGTCTATGTTATAGAACGATTAAAATTAAAAATTCAATTGAGTCTCTTAATTATTAAAAAGTTTAATTAGATTTTTTAATTGATAAAAATATTACAATCATATTTTCATTAATTTCGTTGTATGATTGATGGAAATAAAAATTTTGACATTAGTTTTTAATACAACCAATGTAAAACACAATACTTTTTCATCATTTATCAATGAAATCGATATAAATATGATGTCCTTATTAAGGTTTGCGACCAATGTTAACAGACCAGTTTATATCAATTGTCAATACAATTGATGTAAAATGACCATTTTACATCAATTGTCAATTCAACTGATGCAAAAATGGCATATGTACTGACTGGGCCCACAAATTGATGTAACAAGTGATGTGGTGTTAAAATATACATGTCAGTCCTTCCGTCAACCCTAGTATATGAACATGGACACTACTCACTTAACAGCTGGACTGTTGGGCTGATAAGTTGTTGATATATTTGAATTTTAATGATAATGTTATTATCTCCTTTTGAAATTGCAAGTACCTGCTTATCTAGTAACAATGAATTATCTATAGGGTTGTTACGTTACTATAACAACCCCGACAATCCAACGTTATAAATATCAGCTTATACCTTCACTTTTCATCTCATTCTCAACTCACTCACATACTTACTTGAGCGTCGGAGTCTCTTTTGCAGGTACCCCCCTCGTGTTCCTCTGGTGGAGGACACTTCCAAATTCAACGTAGGAGATTGTGAAGCCCAACTTGACGACTATCAACCCTGATGTCAGTCTACTCCAGATTTTGATAAGTACATTTGGTGCCAACCGTGGGACCGCGGTAAAACTTCCCCTGGGGCCACCCGTATTCATGGTTAGCACATGCTCCGACCTTCAACGAGAGCCACTCCCAAAAAATTGAATCCTCCTCCAATGACCATGACAGACAAGAATACTATCTGTTAACTTCAAGCCCGCATCGCAGAGATGGAAAACCACCATGAAAAGGAACTTAAAAAATTGAATGTCAACCACGATGAGTTAGAGGCTCGTGTGGGACGACCCTAAGGAGACGAACACTCCGCCCACATAATCAACGAGCAAACCCAGGGCGAATCGCATCCCTGTCAAACTAACAATACCCTGGATGACAACAATATCTCATATGCACATCGTCATGAAGGACGAACGACTCGACGACACTCTTTTTTCGATCGCATCATGGAGGTCAACTTGCCTTTAGGTTGGAAACCACCCAACCTAGAGCGCTATAACAAAACTACTGATCCAGACGAACATCTGGATGCGTTCCTCACCCAGGCTAATCTCTACACCAATGACGACATGATCCTATGTCGAGTCTTTCCAAAGTCCCTTAAAGGGGCGACATTAACGTGGTACGAAGGACTTCGTCCCCGGTCGATTGACAGCTTTGACACCCTTGTCGAACACTTTAATTCCCTATTAGACTTTTGGCAAGCGTACCAATTTGTCATTGTAAGTTACAAAATTTATAAAAGTTCATCTCCACAGGGACTTGTGCTACTCAATTAATCCAAATAAAACTCAACAATTTAATAGTTATGTACAACAAGTATGGTCGAAGTTTTGATGGTTTTTACGGAAATTAAAGATAACTAAAAGTACGGAAACTAATAAAATGATTTTAATTAATTCAAGAAAAGCGTAGGATTGGATTTCATCATTCATACCTCGGTATCCAATTAATATTACCATGTATAAATCATTTTCTATTATTATTGATGCACACATTAATTAACCTCAAATCAATTCCTCGCAATCGAGTTCTAAGGATATTTACCGAATATCGATCCCTCGCATACGAAGTAAATAACCCAGCATTACAATCATAATCGCGTGCTATTTGCAATCTAAACTTTATGCTTTATTCCTATCAACGTAACATAAAGAGTACAATTATTCAATTCAAATGCTAAGAGTACTTCCCAATTAAACTAAGAATCCAATTTCATGAAACTAGTGATCAAGTAGAATCAAACATTAACTACGGAATAAATTTACCAATAATAAATAGACAATACTTATGCATAAATAAATATTAAAAGAGATACTTTTAAAGGTAAGAAGATTACATCCAATCCTTTAAGAGAAACTAACCAAGCATGGAGAGAACCTCCTCAAGAGAAAAATTGATGAAGGGCCCCATCACCGCTTCTATTCAGCAGAGTCTCCACACTAAATCTCACTTCTCTCACTTTCCTAACATACCTAATACTAATATTTAAGCTCCTAAACTGAAGAACAAGCTTGAGGAAGAAAGAGAATGACGAATGGAGTTGAAAGGGATGTCCATGGCCTTGGGGGTGCATGGGTATTTATAGGGGCTGGCCTGGTCGAGTTTGGTCGCCCAACCAACCAATTCCTTCATGTTCCACTCGCTTGGGCGAGTTGACGGCCCAAGTTGCACGTCCACTTGGCCACTTGAAGGCCCAATTGCAGGTGGTGCTCACCCAGGCGAGCCAGTTGCGCTATATTCGCTCGCTTGGGCGAGTTAAATGTACTTCCAGAAGAGTCTTTTGGGCTTTGATGCATTTTGGGTCTGATTTGCTTGCTGCACCTACTAGGTTTGCTTTTATGATTCATTTTTGCTTGCTCTAAGTGTACGGAAGCTTCGAAATTCATGAAATCTAGCAAAATACAAAATATGATTGGATTAATCTTCTGAAATATAAAAAATACATTCATACAAGTAATAAATATAATTTAATTAGGTTTAGGGCAAGTTTATAAGCAAATTTATTGAAATCAAAAGATAAGTGCCTATATTTGAAACATGAATTTAACTGAATTAGGGCACTTATCATTCCCAGTATGTGAGGAGCCGGTCACACTATCTAATATCTACAACCTAGGCTAGTTTATGCCAGGCAAACGATGAGCCACTTCACAAATTTATGGATAGGTTCGGTCGAATCCTTATCCAAATTAGGAATCTCAATCCTGAGGTGGCATTACATTTCATGCTACTGACCCTATGACCTGACAATTTCGCTTACAATCTATGCAAGAAACCTCCCAGCAGCATGGACGAGTTACAAGAACGAGCCAATGGTTACATTCAGATGGAAGAAATGACGAGGTTCAAAAACAAAGTCTGACAGGCCGGACAAAAAAGGGAGAAAGACAAAAGTAGCGCAAGGACCAACTCACACAAGTCAGACAAGCGGCATAAACCAGACAAATGTCAACCTCTTCTGAGGGCACCAAGGTATGAGCGTTACTCACCCTTGACAACAAATCGAGCCATCATCCTTGAAGAAGTCTTCAACGCAGATGTACTCATATAGTTACCCCTCATACCTCCTCTTAGACTTGGGCTGGACAAAACCAAGCACCGTAGGTACTATCACAATCATGGCCACAATACTGAAGACTATTAGGCCCTAAAGACAAGATAGGGGAACTCATACAAGTCAGATACCTAGCCTAGTTCATAAAAAAGTTTGATGACAATCGAACTGGAGGTAGGACCAGGTGGCACCAGGACAACCATCGCAAGAGCCGAGATGTTGATAGAATGAGGGACTGAATGGAGGAGAGAGGGATACAGAGGCATCACTCGCAAAGGTGTGAACGTCAACCTCAACAAGAGCAAGAAGATGAAGCCACCCAACAGATTAAAGGTATAAAAATGTAACGCCCTGAAATTTTGATAACTGAAAATATATGTTTGATGCATTTCTTGTATTATTTGATTATTTGATTAGTTTAAATTAGTTGAATTGTTGTGTAAATTATCCTTGTGCAACTTTTTGGTGTGGATGGGTTACGTGGAGTTTGATTGATTGGTGTTGGTAATGAGTGATTCCGAATTTGACCCAACCCTATTTTGGTAAAATCACAATTCAGGATTGGTTAACCATTGGATTACCTTCAAATATTCAAGGGAGGTTCCTAACCCAAATATGCAAACTTTGACCATTGGATTACCATTGGATTGGTTAACCATTGGATTACCTTCAAATGTTCAGGATTGGTTAACCATTGGATTACCTTCAAAAATTGGGTCAGCTCGCCCAGGCGAGTCAAAATTTGCCTGGCCAAGTAAAGTCGGTTATAAATTCACACAATAACGTCAAAAGCACAAAAAACTGGTCTTCTTCTTCCCCAAACAGCCACCCAACCTCCCATCCTCCTCCACCAGCCACGGCCACCGATGACTGCCACGAGCCGTCGTTTCTTGTCGTTGAACCATCGCACGGAGAGGACCAATTAAATCGAAGCGAAATTTTCAAAACTCAACTCAAGGATTTGGTAGAGAACGGAGCCTCCAATCCTCCTTTCTTGGTTTCTTCGAGGTAACCATGGTTTCCTTGTCTTCTTCTCCTAGCTAGTTTGAAGTCTCTCTTGATATCTCCTATAATTTGGATATCGTTATTGTGTGTTTTTACACTTCCTTTGAAAAACATTTGAAAATGAGACGCTGTAAAAGTTTCCTTTTTATAATATTGATGTCATTTTTGTGACCTTCATTGAGTCTTGGTCGCATTGGTGTGATCGGTTTCAAAATGATGTCCTTTTGATATGGACTTTCAAAATACCATTTTAGCCCATTTTTAAATTTGAGTGGATATTTGACCCCGAATGTTAATGTTAACCTTGTCATTGAAATCTATACTAAATTATCTTTGATTTGTTATATAGAGCTTTGCGTTTGGGCCAAAGCACGTGAACTTGAGAGATCTCAAAATGACGCTACAAGGAGCTAACAAAGGGATATAGATAAGTAAGGAGAGTTTATTGTTTGATTACAGTTTTTGATACCATAGTTGGGGATCCGGGAACCCAATTATGGAAATGTATGCATGTCCCTGTTGTGTGTTGATTTTCAAGAAAAAAACTATTTTTTTAACTAATGGGATGCGATGAATTTGTTATTGATAGATATAACTATGAATGATGTTGTTGTTGTAATGATTGGATTTTTGGGAAAAGTCTTAATTATAGAGGAGAATCTACCCAAAATTCTATAATAAGTTCTTATATTTAATTCTTTATTAAAGTTTTAAATGGGCATAAGAGTGTGTTTTCTATATTGTAGTCCTCTTTAATTTAGAATTTTCCTAAAATACCAGTCTCGTGGTAATATGAATTTGTGAATGAATGAAGTTTGTGATGTTGATGATGATATTGAAATGAGATTATGTTAATGATTACATTAATATGAGATGATATTGATGTTTATGATGATGATGTTGACATGAAATGATGTTGATGATATTGAAATGAAATGATATCAATGTTGTTGATGACATAGATAAGAGATAATGTTAATGTTGAGTGATGGATGAATGTTGTACATGGGGGTGCAGTGACCTGTTGGATATCCCTGCGGAGAAGAGTTTACGAATTTTAAGCATTCTTGAACATAGAAAGGGATTGCTTAGAATTTCGTCTCTATCCACGATCAGTGCATTGATAAGCGTATGTTTGTATGTTGTGTATGTACATGGGGGTGCATGACTTATTGGATATCCTTGTGAGGAAGGGTTTACGAATTTTAAGTGTAATGACCCACCTCGTCTCTACGATATTACTATCTCTAATCGTGCAATTTCAATTTATAATGAAAACTTCATTAATTTGATTATGAAAATGGTAGTAAATTTTTCGCGATAATACAATTATCATACACCTGATACAAGTAGATAATTGAATACACATGTATATATGTATTACACCAGTACATATCATTCACATGTCAGAACATAATTTGGTTTTACATATATTTATTACTAGAATCTTACATGACCAACAAAAGAATCGAAGAACTAACTAAGAAAAAGTTGATTAACAAAACACAACTCTTTCCTAAAAAGAATTTCAATGTCATCACGTCTGCTTGGCAGCTCCAACAAAAATAATCTCCCTCCACAGTCATCTAATGTTGTTCATCTGCTCACACGAATGAAAGTTCGTGATCATCACAGGTACCAACCACACGGTACAACAAATGCAAGAGTGAGTTTATTATATAAAGCAAATAAGGTTCAGATAGCAACAACTGGGAAGGAAACAACATTACCCATCACAATCATCAACAAAAGTCCATTATTCCAATACACATTCAATAAACCAATCATTCAATGCATTTCACAACTCAAACAATCATGCACAAATGATGCATGCACCTGACTCATTTATTAGCATGCAATGTGGTACCATATCCCAGAAACAGCCTCTCACAGGAAAAATGATTAAAGAGGATGACTACAATATATAAAACACACTCTTATGCCCATTTAAAAATTTAATGAAGAATTAAATAGGAAAACATATTATAAAATTTTAGGCAGAGTCTCCTCTGTAATTAAGATTTTTCCCAAAAATCCAATCAATCACAACAACAACATCATTCGCAGTTTTATCCATTAATAACAAATTCATCGCATCCCATTAGTTAAAAACACAGTTTTTCTCGACAACGAGCACACAATAGGAACAATCATACATCAATGATAGATATATCGCATCCCATTAGTTTAAAACATATCTTTTCTTGAAAACCAGCACACAATAGGGATAGGCAAATATCCTCATACGACTCCTTGGCCCCCAACTATGGTACCAAAACTATAACCAAATAATAAACTCCTCTTACCTATCTATCTCCCTTTGTTAGCTCCTAATAGCGTCATTTTGAGATCTCTCAAGTTCACGTGCTTTGACCCACACACGGAGCTCTATATACCAAATTGAAGATAATTTAGTATAGATTTCGAGACAAGGTTAACATTAACATTCGAGGTCAAATACCCACTCAAATTTAAAAAGAGGCTAAAATGGTGTTTTGGGAGTCCACATCAAAAGTCATCATTTTGAAATTCCGATCACACCAATGTGACCAGGGCTCAACAAAAATCACAAAAATGACATCAATATCATAAAAAGGAGACTTTTACAACATCTCATTTTCAAAGGGTTTTCAAAGGAAGTGGTAAAACTCCCACAACGGTACCCAAAACGCAAGAGACACTAAGAAAAGCTTAAACTAACTAGGAGATGACCAAGGAAACCAAGTTTACCTCAAAGAAACCAAGAAAAGAGGATTGGAGACTTCGTGCTCTACTGAATCCTCAAGTTGAGTTTTGAAGATTACGCTCCGATTAAGTGTTCCTCTTCGTGCGGTGGTCCAACGACAAGAAACGACGACTCGTGGCGGTCACCTGTGGCTGTGGGTGGTGGAGGAGAAGGGGGAGTGGTTGGGTGTTGGTTTTAGGAGTGAAGGAGACCATTTTTCATGATTTGCATGCTTTTAAAACCCCTTAGACTGGCCCAGGCAAGCCAAAAAGCCTTCCAAAATTTGCCTGGGCGAATTGGCCCAAATTTTAAAATTTCTGGTTTAGTGAAAAATGATTATCTCACGCTTCTAATGTTATTTCGACAATCACAATGGTCAACATCTGAATATCTGGGTTAGGAACCTACCTTTAATATTTTAAGGATATCCAACGGTTAACCAATCCATAATGGTGATTTTACTAAAATAGATGTTTGGGTCAAACTCAAAATCACATAATTACAACACAGCTCAAACAACTCCACACAACTTGACATTTAACCAAGCAATTGCACATGGATAATTCACAAAACATTTCAATTAATCTAAACTAATCAAATAGTCAAATAACACAAGAAATACATCAAACATCTATTTCCGATTATCAAAACTTTAGGGTGTTACATTAAGCATTCATGGAGAAAAGAAGAGATTACTTAGAATTTCGGTCCCTATCCACGGTTAGTGCATTGATGGTGCCTATGTTTCATACTTCATAATTGCATGGAAATAGAATGGTGGCAGTAAGTACCGCGAGTACTAGGGCATATCACTCTGTTTGGAAAAGCATTGAAGAACATTTTAATCGATTACCAAACATTTGTAATCGATTACATAGTGTAAAACAAAAGTAATGCATTGCTGCTTTAATCGATTACCATAGACAGTAATCGATTACACAAGCTATCTTGAAAATCATGTTTCACTGATTTAATCGATTACCATACTATGTAATTGATTACATAAGCTTGTTTCTTAAAGAACCTTCATTGCCTTAATCGATTACCAAACATTGTAATCGATTACACAAGAGGCTTCAGATATAAAACTTCACTGCTTTAGTCAATTACAACTCGGTTTAATCGATTATTTTGTTCGTTGTTAAACCCAGAAATCAGCCTTGAACACTTTAATTGATTAAGTGATAATTTAATCGATTACATGAGTCATTTTAATCGATTATTTGGCACGAGTAATTGATTACAGTCTGTTACAAAAAGTTGTTATAAATATGTCTAAGGCTTGTCTTAAACTACAACTTGAATACTTTGAATGATTTCTTGGGCAAGAATTCTCAAAGAAGTTTTGGAGAGCATGTTCTGAAATCTTGTTTCTCATTCAACTCTAATTGGTAAACCACATGCATTCATATTCATTGGATCATCAGATTGTTTCTCTCCATAATCTTTAATTGTAATTTCGTTTTTGCAATTTCTGTTATTTGATGCTATTGTAAAGGGTTCTTTGAAGCTTGTTCTAGAGTAGTGTTCTCTAGGGAAGAACAGAGTAGTGTTCTCTTGTTCTTGATCATTAGGAGTCTAATAGGGTTTTAGATTTTTATTCTTTATCTAGATTTGATAAAGAGATATTGTTGTAAAGCTTGTAAGAACTGAATTTTATAATAGTGGAACTTTAATCTAGTGTTGATTAGAAGAAACTGGATGTAGCTTCTCTTGAGAAGTGAACCATTATAAATTGCTTGTGTTGATTTTCTTTATCTCTATCTTTACAAGTAATCTTGTTCATTTGTTCTTGGTGTTATTATCATTACTCAACAAGTTCAGTTTTGAGCTATTGATTTCCTGTGCTGAGTAATTTAATTGATTAAAAGCATTCTTGGTTTAAAAGTGATTTAAGATCCTTTGACTCTAATTTTATAAATAATTTTAAAAGACCAAATTTAAACCAATTCACCCCCATCTTGGTTATTGTGGGTATTCCTATTGTTTTCAACCTCAACGAGCTACTGCATCATTTTTTTTATGTGAGACTGTCATGTGGGCACGCTTAGGCTATTTCTTGAGGAATGGTACCACATTGCATTATGAAAGTTGAGTCAGGTGCATGCATCATTTTGAGCATAATTGATTTGAATTATGGAAAAAATGGATGACTAGTTTGTTGAGTGTGTCCTGAAGTGATTGATTACTGAGAATGGTTGTGGTTGTTATTGTTGTTTCTTTCTAATTATTGTTATTTGAAACTTATTGATTTTGTGTAATAAACTCACCCTAGCAATTGTGTACCGTGTGGTTGATACCTGTGATGATCGTGAACTTTTGTTCGTGGGAGCAGATGAGCAGCAATAAGTGATATTGGAGGGAGATCCTTTTTGTTGGAGCCGTCAAGCCGACGTGATAACGTTGGAATTCATTTTGGGAAAGAGAGTTATGTTTTGTTATTAACCCTTTCTTAGTTGGTTCCTTAAATACTTTTTGGTAGGGCATGTAAATTTTAGACTTAAATACATGTAAAAACTAAACTAAGTTCTGACATGTGAATGATATATGTGGTTCAATTTATAGATATTTGTATATTTATTTATTTATGTATTTGTATGATATCTGGTGAGTATAGTATCATAAAAAAATTACTATCATTTTCATAATCAAATTAATGGAGTTTTCATTAAAATTTGGAAATTATACATTTAGAGTAGTGATCTCGTATCAATAAGGCGGGTTGTTACATTAGTGGTATTAGAGCAGGTCGAAACTTTTCGGCCGGTGAGTTGTGAGTTTGCTGTGTTTCTTTGTGCATTTTGTGTTTTCTTGTTGAATGTTTGATGTTTGAGTATTTGACTCTTTTGTAGTTGCTTGAGTTTTTTGTGTTTGAGACTTACGCATATTGTTGTTTTGTATGGGTTATAGAGATTGGTTAGTGCAGTGATAATACGTTTGTATTCTTAATGTCTGTTATACCATGAGTTCAAATGCCTTGTCCCGAGTTATCAGACTGACCATCTGGATAGTTTGTAAAATGCAATGGGACACTATTATAGAGGAGTAAAGAATAAGCGTTAATGTCGAGAGAGAGAACTGTTATAGAGGAGTGATTTCTCGAGGCATCAACTCTCAAGAGTAATTGAGTAGGGACTTGAGATAGGTATAAAATTGTTTTATTCATTTTTCTTGTGTGTATTCCTTCAATGTTCTCACTTCTTAGGGTGTGTAACGAGAGATGGCTGGTAGGAATGATCGTGCAATAGCTGATACTCTTCAAGCTTTGAGGCTGAAGGTCAAGCTGTGACGTGGGAAACCTTCAAGAGGGTATTTCTAGAAAAATACTTTCTTGAAGATGTTAGAAACAAGAAGGAGATGGAATTCTTAGAGCTTAAGGAAGGGAGTATGACTATGGATGAGTATACAACTAAGTTCGAAAAGTTGGTGAGGTACTTTCTTCATTATCAAGGAAGAGATGGTGAAAGCTCAAAATGTGTGAAGTTTTTGAATGGCTTGCTACCTGAGGTGAAGCAAGTTGCGAATTATGATGGTGTTCGTCAGTTCCCACTGCTAGTTAACATGTGGAAGATATGGGATTCCGTCACTTGTGCTATTCGATTCTGGTGCAACCCATTCATTTATATCTTGCTTGTGTGTGGAGAAACTTCAGCTTTCTGTGTCTTCTTTGATTAATGATCTTGTGGTAGAGACCTCAACTAGTGGTTTAGTTTTAACTTCTGATGTGTGTTTGAATTTCCTTGTAGAGATTTATAGTAGAAAATTATTGATTGATCTGATTTGTTTGCCTCTTAGCCAAATTGAAGTTATCCTAGGTATGGATTGAGTATTTTCCAACCATGTCTTGTTAAACTATTTTGATAAAACTATGATGTTTGTAGTGATTCTGAAGTGATTAAGGATATGATGTTTATCTCTGCCAACCAAATTGTGACATCTTTAAAAGAAGATGCTCAAGTATACATGATCATGTCTAACCTGGAAGTAGTGACCAAGGTTTCTATAGGTCACCTCTGTAACACCCTGAAATTTCGATATCTTAAAATATATGTGTGATGTATTACTTGTATAATATGATTACTTTATTAATTAGGATTAGTTGAAATATTATGTGAATTATCCATGTGCAATTACTTCGTGTAGATGTCAAGTTATGTGGAGTTTGTTTGAACTACGTTGAATCGTGTGATTCTGAGTTTGACCCAAAAATCTATTTTAGTAAAATCACAATTCTAGATTGATTAACCGTTGGATCCCATTAAAATTTTAAAGATCAATTCCTAACCCATATATTTAACTTTTGACCGTTGGGATTGTTAACACAATTTCTGGAATGTGAGAAATTAATTTTTTCACAGAAGTAAAAATTCTAGAATCTGGTCAGCTCGCCCAGGCGAATTTTATAGGCACTTTTGCTCACCTGGGCAAGTGAAGGCGGTGATAAATACGTACCAGCTCCATAAATCACCAAAAATGCAGGTTTCTTCTTCCTCCTACCTTCCCTCAACCTCTCACCACCATTTTCCACCACCCAAGACCACCGGTGACCACCACGAACCGTCGTTGCTTGCTGTTAGACCACCACACGAAGAGGAACTCTTTAATCGGAGCATAATCTTCAAAACTCTTGGTTTTCTTGGTAATTTTGGTTTCTTTTGTCCTCTTTTAGCTAGTTTAAGCTTCTCATAGTGTCTCTTGTGTTTTGGATACCGTTGGTGGGAGTTTTACACTTCCTTTGAAAATCCTTTGAAAATGAGATGTTGTAAAAATCTCCTTTTTATGAAACTGATGTCATTTCTATGATCCTTGTTGAACCCTGGTCACATTGGCGTGATCGGAATTTCAAAATGATATCTTTTGATGTGGACTCTCAAAACACCATTTAGCCTCTTTTTAAATTTGAGTGGGTATTTGACCCCGAATGCTAATGTTAGCCTCGTTTTTGAAATCTATACCAAATTATCTTTAATTTGGTATATAGAGCTCTGTGTTTGGACAAGCACGCGTATTCGAAGGATTGCAAAACAACACCGCTAGGCTGTAACAAGGAGAACCCCTATTTAGGTAAGGGGAGTTTATTATGTTAGTAATAGTTTAGATACCCATAGTTGGGGGCCAGGGAGTCCAACTATGAAGATAACTATTTGTCCCTGTTGTGTGTTGGTTTTCAAGAAAAATTATTTTTTTAACTAACGGGATGCGATGTATTTATGATTGGTGGGTATTTGTTCCTCTATGTGCTCGTTTTCAAGAAAATTGTGTTTTTAACTAATGGGATGCGATGAATTGGTTTGATGATGGATAAAATTGTGAATGATATTATTATTGTAACGATTGGATTTTTGGGAAAAGTCTTAATTTCAAAGGAGACTCTACCCAAAATTTTATAATATGTTTTTCTATTTAATTCTTTATTAAATTTTTAAATGGGCATAATAGTGTGTTTTCTATACTGTAGTCCTCCTCTTTAATTTAGAATTTTCCTAAAATACTAGCCTCGTGGTAATATGGATTGTGGATGAATGAGGTGATATTGATGTCATTGATAATGTTGAAATGAAATGTTATTGATGTGTTGGTGATGATTGAATGAGATAATGATGATGTGTTTGATGATGTACAAATGAAATAATGATGATGTAGTTGATGATGTTGAAATGAGATGACTTTGATATGTATGACGATGAAATTAGATAATGTGATGTGGATATTGATAATGACATTGATAAGAGATTATGTTGATGTTAATAATGTCATTATGTGATATGGATATATATTGACACCCATGGGGGTGCATGACTGGTTACCCTTGCAAGGAAGGATGTATTCCTAGCCAGGTCATGCATTGATGGAGCCATGGTTGTCATTGTGTGATGTGGATATACATGGATACCCATGGGGGTATATGACTGGTTACCCTTGCGAGGAAGGATGTGTTCCTAGCCAGGTCATACATTGATGGTACCCATGGCTGTATGCTGTGTATGTACACGTGGGATGCAGTGACCGATTGGTTACCCTTGCGAGGAAGGATGTGTTCCTAGCCACGGTCAGTGCGTCAGTGAGCCCATATTAGGGTGTTATGTATGTACATGGGGGTGTATAACGGGTTACCCTTGTGAGGAAGGATGTGTTCCTAGCTGAATAATACATTGATGATGCCCATGTTTCATACTTCATTTGCATTGATGGAAATAGGGTGGTGGCAGTAGGGTACGAAGGTACTAGGGGGGCATCTCTGTTTGGAACTCCCTTGTGACCCAGGGCTAATCATCATGGGGGGAGCGGCTTATGCACAACAGAGTGACCTTGACGAGCTACTGCATCATTTTCCTGAGAGAGGCTATTTCCATAAGGATGGCACCACATTGCATGCTGATAGATGAGTCAGGTGCATGCATCATTCTATGCATGATTGTTTGAGTTGTGAAATGCATTGGATGATTGGTTTGTTGAGTGTGTATTGGAATCATGGATTTTTGTCAATGATTGTGGTGGATAATGTTGTTTCCTTCCCAATTGCTACCATAATGTTTGTTGGTTTTATATAATAAACTCACTCTTGCATTTGTTGTACCATGTGGTTAGTACCTTTCATGATTGCGAAGTTTTGTTCGTGGGAGTAGATGAGCAGCAATAGGTGACTTTGGAAGGAGATTTTCTTTTTGGTTAGAGCCGCCAAGCCGACATGATGACGTTGGATTTCTTTTTGGAGAAAGAGTTGTGTTTAATCAACTCTCTCTTAGTTAGTCTTTGGCTTTTTGTTGATATGTAATTTCAGGTGTATATACATGTAAATTTAAAGGAATTTCTAACATATGGATGACATGTACTGATTTAATATATATGTACAATGTGTTTAAATATGTAAATGTAATACGTGTATGATAATTGTATTATCGCGAAAAATTTACCATCATTCTCATAAATAAATTAATGGAGTTTTATTTAAAATTGAGATATGCATGATTAAGAGTTTGTGATATTGTAGCGACGAGACGGGTCGTTACAATTTTACCTTGTACAGAAACTCTATTTGCTTACGAATTAATCAATTACGAGCGTATGTAATCAATTATCTATGGTGTTACTGCAAAATTTGCAAGATTTCTTGGAAATCAAAACTGCCCAACTGATACCAAATTCAAAATTCAAATCTTCTGCAAATCATTTAAGCTTCTAATTACTCGAAATAGTTGTTACAAAGTTTAAAATTCAAAAATTAAACATCAAAACTCTATATAAATAGCTTTTTATGAGAGAAATAATCACACTATTCTCTCTTCTACTTGGGCAATATGTGTGTTCTCTTTCTCTCTCTAAGTCTAAACCTTTGTTCAATCTCGTTTTCATTCCTAACCAAATATGTCTGCCCCTAAGAGATCAAAATCCGCCAAAAGAAAACTTGGTGAATCTTTTTATCCAGCAGTAAATAGATTAGATCAATCCTCTAGTGAGTCTGAGAAAATGACCTATATGCAGTTCAATGCCACAAAACTCATCTGCCCTCCCAAATACCTTTACCTTAATTGGTTTATTGCTGAGGGATTTCAGTTCCCTGCAATGATTGAAGCCCATGGTCTGAAGAAATTTGTAGAACTAAAGGGTACATTTTACCCTGAATTAGTAAAGGTGTTCTACACCTGTGCTAAAATAAGTATGGATGGCACCATCCTATCTCAAGTAAATGGGATGGCCATGGAGATCACTCCTGATGTTTAGCATGAGGTGGCTAGAATTTCCTTTGAAGGTGTAAGGAAATTTAATGAGGAGGCTGAGGGCTACAATAGGATTGATACCTATAGATGGATGCTTCAAGACCCTCAAATGAGGATGAAGCTAAGGCTTAGCACTAGCCCTATGACATGTGAGGACAAACTTCTTCACTATATAATCACTTATGTTCTGACTCCTAGATCATCCAATCATGCCCAAGCCACAGATGATGATCTATAGATTGTTTATGGAATGAAGACCTCCACACAGATGAACTGGATCGTCATCATTGAGGAAATTATGTTGAAAGCTAAGAGATTGATCAGTTATCAATTTTCTTATGATGTTTTGATATCCAAATTCATTGATTTTTTCAAGATTGATGTCTCTAATGAGGTTGTTGACAGCACAAATAACATCACCAGCCTCATCAAAGAAAAATATCTACACAAGCTTGGATTGGTGAAGACACCTCATGGATGACAGATGGCTGAACAACCACTTCCACCTGCAGATGTTGGAGAAGGAGGAGATGAATAAGAAAAAGTAGAAGATGCCCCTGCTCCACAACAGTATTCTTCATTTGAATCTCTCATGATTCAAAAAGATGGATGCTTTACTGTCTCTCCACCATGAGCATAGAGCTGAGACTAATTCATCTATGGAAGAGATGAAATCTAGGCTTGAGAATATAGAAGCTAGACATGTTCTTGATGAGTTTGATAGACTCATTTAGTTTTCTTATGTTTGCCCTCTTGCTCATGTTATGTTTTAGTTTTGTTTTTTATTTTAAGTATTAATGTTTTCTTGATTAATATTCTCCTTGCTTATGATATGTATATTGCTACTTTTTGTCTTTGATAAGCCAAATAGGAAGAGAAATAATCTGATAAATAGGGGGAGAAATATAATAAGTGTTGTGCTTTGTTTTTTTTTTTTTTTACTTAAGTCAGGGGGATCAAAATTAAAGAAGGAATTGATCAATGTTTATGCAAGCATACTTGACACTTGTCATACTTGACACCTGTTCTTGGCAATAAGCTTATTAGATTTCAGGTTATCAAGTACTAGGTTCCAACCATTCATCCCTCAAAGCACTTAAAAGCTAAACAAATGTTCAATTGATATTTGGCATGTTCAAAGCCAAAAAGGGGGAGATTGTTGAATATAGGAGGAGTTGGAAAAAGATCAAGTCAAAGATGAAGCTTGTTGAAGGAAGATTTTAGCTTTTTACATGCCAAGGCATTTGTAATGGGTTAAGTGTATGAGAGGCTAATCTTATGATCCTTGTATTGCATGAACATGACCATTAACATGCATCCATGATTTTTAAAGCATTAAAGTTGTTTATGTTTTATAAAGAAGTTAATTTCTCATGGTTAAGTTTTTGGAAAAACAAAATATCACTGCTTTAATCGTTTACATCCTTGTGTAATCGATTACCAACTTTTGTTTGATTCTGGAAAAGCCATGAAGAATACTTTAATTGATTACTAGCTACTTGTAATCGATTACATAGCATAAAATATAAATCATGATTATCTATCTTAATTGATTGTCATTATACTGTAATTGATTACACAAGTTCATTTTAAAATATGCATGACTGCCTTAATTGATTACCACAATCTGTAATGGATTACCTAGGTCTATTCTGAAATTGTACATGTCTGTCTTAATCGATTACCACATTCTGTAATCGACTACATTAGCTTATTTCAGAACTAAAACATGTTTGGTTTAACCAATTACAACTCGTTTTAATCAATTACTTTGTTCGTTAAAAATTCCAGATTGAGCTAAGAACATTTTAATCAATTATCTGGAATATTAATCAATTACATATGACAATTTAATCAATTATAATGGTGATTTAATCGATTATAGTCTGAAAGATACAACTCTTGAATTCAAAATTTCAAAGCATTAACAAGTTTTCTCAAAGTTAGAAAAGGATTTTCTAAGCTAGATAGTTCTTGTCCACCTTTTAAATCTTCATGGTGTATTGAAAGATTTCTTGGACAAAGTTTTCAAAGAAGTTTTTGGAGAGAAAGGTCTGAAATTGATTTCTGCATGTCAACTCTGATTGGTAAATCATATTAATTCATATTCATTGGATCATCAGGTTGTCTCTCTTTATTAACTCTTGTAAATTCATTTTTGAATTCTTGGTTGTTTGTAACTTTTGTAAAGGATTCTGTAAGCTTTTTCTAGAGTGAGTTTCTCTATTAACTCTTTCTATTTGAATTTGAAATTTGAAATTTGAAATTTGAATTTGAATTTGAATATTGAATTTAAATTTAAATTCTATGAGGTTAGGTTGTTGAGGATAATTTAAATTATCTAAATGAATTATCCAATAAAGATTGGATGAAGATTCTCTCAACAACATTTGTTGTTGATGATAATTTGAATTATCCAATAAAGATTGGATAAAGATTCTCTCAACAACATTATTATTTGAATTCATAATTCAAATGATTTTTGTTGCAACAAAATTTGAAGGGATGAGAGAGAAAAAAAGGCGTTTTTTTATGAGAGGATCTTGATAGATTCTTTTTTAAATTATCTACAACAAATGGACAGGATCCATTCACTTGAATTTTAAATTCAAGTCTTGCAAGAGTGGACCAAACTCAAGGATGTTCCAGTAACATCTTGAATTTCAAAATTCTCAACAAACTGGGGCTGATTTGGAGTGAGAAGATAATCCAATGCAACAACCTCATCTCACCTTAAATAGGCGCCTATGTGGGGAGGATTGAGAGAGAGAAAAAATTTCGCCTCTTTCTCTCTTGGTTCTGAATCAAGTACTAGTTTTTCCTCTCCCTCATCTTCTCTTGTCTTTTGTTGCACCTTCACCTAACCTTAAGGCACCTTCATAGTCTTGAGAAAAGAAACCAAATACTTTAAAGCCTCATACTTTGCATGCGCCTGGCAAGCCACCAAGGAGAAAGAGGAATCAAGGAGAAGAAGAAGTGCTCACTTGAAAGAAGGAGATAACCGTGTGGATCACCATTGGAGGGCGTCATCTTCTTTGAGCCTTCAAGTGATAAAGTTATTTCTAAAGCCCCAACGTGTTTCAATGAGTAATTCCTAAGCACTTACACATGAGGTGCATAGATGGTCTATGTTTCCGCATTGAAATTTTTTGTTTTTACCCTCATGTGAGCACACCGTGGTTGGACCAAGGTGTTGCATTTTTTTTAACTTTCAGGATGGAAGACTCATTCTCCATATCCAAAATGTAAAAATTGGCTAGAAAAATTAGATTATTAACTCGCACCAGCATATCTTCAATAACTCCAAGTGGAAGTGCAGCACTCCTATTGGCTAAGTGAATGACAACACAAGTGGGTTTCCAATCACCAAGTTGTAATGGCCTGTAATCTGATGTAGGCATAACATTAATGGATGCTCCAAGGTTAAGCATTGCATATGTAAAAGTGCAATCTCCAATGGTGCAAGGGACACTGAAAGTGCCAGGATCTTTGCACTTATGTGGTAAGGTGGATGGTGGAATGGAAGCAACAATTTTGCTCTGTATAAGTGCAGAAATATTTCTGTCCATCTTCACTTGCTCATTTCCCTTTAGCTTTCTCTTGTGAGTGCATAAATCCTTCAAGAATTTTGCCTATTTTGGAATCTGTTTGATGGCATCTAAGAGGGGAATGTTGACTTCCACCCTCCTGAAAGTCTCAAGAAGATTAGAATCAAGCTCCACTTTTTTTGTACGAATGGATCTAGAAGGAAAAGGTAGAGGAATCTGTTTTGGCACCGTCATTAATTTTGGCACCGGCATCTATTGAATTTGGAAGCTCCTTGTCAATCCTCAAGGAATAGCACTCACATTCTTTGGATTAATAATTGGTTGTGTTGGAATGTTGCTAGAACCTTGTTGCTCTATCTGGTTGATTGTTGTAGCTAACTGTCTAATCTGAGTATGCAAGCCTTGGATGGTGGCACTCACATTTTATTGAAATTGAATGTTGTTGGTTGTCATTTGCTCATCAAGTCCTCCAAGGAAGGTCCACAACTGCTCTGCATAGGTTGTGCAGGTGTAGGTGCATGTTGTTGTTGTTGTCTGAATGAGGGAGCTTGGTATTTGCTAGTGGAGGGTTGATATTGTTGCTACTTGAATGGCTACAATTTGAAAACAATATGAGTAACACACAAACCAAGAGGGGGTGAATTGGTTCTTTTTGACCCTTTAAAAAGTTGCTTTAAAATAAGATTTTAATGGATCGTATCACAAATCAAAATTAGAATGCCTTTGATCAATCAACCTCCAATCTTTATGAAATACAGTTACAATAAGATTATCTCTGTTGATTATGAAAGAGTTGAACCAATGAATGACAATCAATAACCCAGAGAAAAGATTAGAGAAGATGAAAATAACACAGATTTATACTGATTCACTTCTCAATTCAAGAGAAGCTACATCCGATTTCCTAACCAACAAGCTAGGATCTAACTATATGCAATATGTTCTTACAAGTTTTACAATTAGTCTTAATCAATCCTAGACTAAGAACAAGGCATCTAACACCTATAGACCCTTTGTGATCAAGACTTAGAGAAACAACCCTTCTCTAATCTCCTTCTAGAAAGACCTATTCTAGAAAAACTCTAAGAAGCTATAGCACAAGTTACAAACACAAAAATTCTTAAAGAAATACAACAAATTAACAAGGAGAGATACAACCTAGGATCCAATGCAGATTTATGCAGATGATTAAAGAATCTTGAACCAAAGGTTGAATAGAAATCTCAAAACAATCTCTGCAAAAATTTCTCTTTAGCAAGTGGCCAAAAGGAAATCCTCACAAGGTTTCTTGATGTTTGTTGAAATAGAGGATTTGTGGGTCATACTCTGAAATTCTCTTAGTAACCTTTCTCTAAAAAATTGGGTTCGAAATTCGTTGTTTTAAGAGCAAACAAGCAGCAGCTATTTATAGAGAAACAATTATAACTGATTAAATCACTTAAGTAATCGATTAATGTATTCTTCAGACTTTCTGGAAAAACTGATGAACAATGTAATCGATTAAAACGCCATGTAATCGATTATCACAAGAAGCTCTAATCAAAATAAGGGCCAAGTAATCGATTACTACGGAGTTGTAATCAATTACAACAGGAGGTTCATTCTGTGATTTTGAACTGTGTAATCGATTACCATACTCTCGTAATCGATTAAATATGCTCTATTTTCAAGTAATCAATTACCACTTGCTTGTAATCGATTAAACCAGTGAGAAAAGATTTTTCCCAAAACTTGAAACATGGAACACTTAGCTTTTTATGAAGTCATGAAAAACTTGAGTTTCAGAAAAGCTTTTTAAAAAACTTTGGTTTGCAAAATCATGAATGCAAAAGCATGAATGAGATTTATGCAATGGATCATATGAGGCAACAACTTAGACAAACTCATACACAAATTACAAATGTCATTCAATTGAATTGACATGTAAAAAGTCTAAACATTATTGTCTAAGATCATCAGCTTCATGGATCCCCTTTTGCTCCCCCTGATCTAACAATCTCCCCTTTTATGGCTTTGATGATGCCAGACATCAATTGAACATTTTGATGATTGGTGTTCTTCAGGAGAGTGTTTCCAGGAACTATTCTTTGATACCTGAAAGAAAGTCAGGTTGCTAGCTAAGATCAAGTGTCAAGTATCCTTTGCATAAAACTTTTTAAGTAGCAAGGGTATGATTGAGTGTTTTTAGTTTAATATTTTTCTATTCTTCTTAGGTTATTTGTGAAAATAAAGGGAATACTCACAATAACCAAGAGAGGGGGTGAATTGGTTAAAACCTTGGTATTTTAAAATTAATTCAAATCAGAGTTCCAGAATCTTTATCACTTTCAAAACCAAGAATCTTTTTACTCAATCAAATAACTCAACCAATTTGCTCAAAACAGACCTTGTTGAACAATGAATATGAATCAAAGAATCAATGAACAATAAAAGTAATAGAGATAGAGAGAAACAACACAAGCAATTTATACTGGTTCACTTCACAACTGAAGCTACATCCAGTTTCTTCTAATCAACACTAGATTACAGTTCCACTATTATAAATCTTGTTCTTATAAGCTTATTACAAAATCTCCCCTTTATCAACCCTAGATAAAGAATAGAAATCTAAAACCCTATTAGAATTCTAAGGAACAAGAACCAGAGAACAATACTCTATTCTTTAACTAGAAAACCCTTCTCTAGACCCAAGCTAGAAGAACCCACTTACAATAGCAATTTACACCAGAAATTCAAAAACGAATTTACACACAAAGATTAAGGAGAGAGACAACCTGATGATCCAGCGAATGTAATGCACATGAGTTACCAAATCAGGTTGAAAAGCAAAACAAAATCAGCACATGCTTTTCCTTAACCTTGAAAAGTTTCTTGCTCAAGATTCATTCAAAGATCCATGAATGATTTGAATGAAGCAAGAAGTAATAGAACTAGGAAATCACTTTGAGAGAGTTTAGAAAGCTTGTGTATACTCAAAAATATGAATTGATCAAGTTCTCTCACAAGCCAAGCCTTCAAATCTATTTATAACAGATTTTGTAACTAACTGTAATCGATTAAACGTGCCAGATAATCGATTAAAATGCTTCTGTAATCGATTAAATTATCACTTAATCGATTAATTTGTTCAAAAAGGCTTCTGGGTTTTAGCAACAAGCAAAATAATCGATTAAACCGAGTTGTAATCGATTAAGACAGAAAGTTCAGTTTCTCAAAATGAACTGTGTAATCAATTACGAGTTTTGGTAATCGATTAAGTCAGAAGATTAGGATTTTCAAAATGAATTATGTAATCAATTACGGATGATGATAATCAATTATTTCAGCAAACCTTAAAAACTGATTTCAACTATGTAATCGATTACACTATATCAGTAATCGATTAAAACATTTAACAAAATAGTTTCAATTTCAATCAAACGTCAAATAATCGATTAATCCAATAGGTAATCGATTAAATTGTTCATGAAAGTTTTTCCAGATTGAACGAAGAATAAAATAATCGATTATATTACTTAAGTAATCGATTAAAACAGTAAAAAATCATTTTTCCAAAAACCTTTTTAATCAAACTAAAACCTTAACCAAAAGAATAAAAACTTTGATGCTGTGAAAACCATTTAAGCTTATTTATGGATGAATGAATGAATGCAAGGATCAATCAGATTGTCTTTCTCTTACACTTGAATCATATACTAAACTTCAAGGCACTCCAAGCATGTTGAAAGCTCAAAACATATTCTTGAATCAAAGTATTTCACTCTTTATAATTCTCCTCCTATATCCAACAATCTCCCCCTTTTTGGCTTTGAACATGCCAAATTTTTGATTGATCATGTGTTGGACTTGAAGTGTTGAGGGAATCAAAATAGAAAACTTGAGCTTTTTCAAACCTGAAAATAATCACAGTCTTTTTGCCAAGAACAAGTGTTAAGATATCTGTTTGCTTTATCCATCATTCATTAACTTGTATCTCTGACTTAATTTGTTAAGTTTCTTTACTTAGCTCCCCCTTAATATGACAATCCATTCAATTTTGATTTGGCAAAAAAAATGAGCAGAAAAACAGGGTAAAACAGAATATTATGCAGAGCACAATCAATCAACATTTTTCTCCCCCTATTTGGCTTATCAAAGACAAAAATTAAAACAGCACAACGGATAGAAACAAAGAAACTGTCATTCATTAAAGGAGGGAACCATTACATTGAAAACAAAAGAAAACATAAAAAGAAATAACAAAGAACTTAGAAAGAAAACATAGAAAGCCTAAAAAGATTCAGAAACATCAAAGTTGAGATGATGTTCTATGTTTTCTAGCCTAGATTGAATACCCTCTAAGGCTGAATTGGTCTCAGCCCTATGTTCATGATGAAGAGAAAGTAGGCCATCCATCTTTTGAATATATTAAGGATTCAAATGGACTGTAGGCAGGTTGAGTAGGGTCTCTTTCTTCAGCATCTTCATCATCATCATCATCAACTCCAGCAGCAGCAGCAGCAGGAGCAGCTTGTTGACCAGCCATTTGCCAGCCTTGAGGTGTCTTTACCATCACTAGTTTGGTGAGATGCCTCTCCTTGATCAGTAAAACTAGGAGGTTGTTCAACTTATATATCCTCCTCAATGTATCCATTTAAAAAGGCACTTTTAACATCCATTTGAAAAAGTTTAAAATCCATTAAACATGCATATGCAAGAAATAACCTAATGGCTTCCAATCTTGCAACTAGAACATAAGTTTCGTCATAGTCAATGCCTTCTTCTTTGTTGTAACCTTTTGCAACCAATCTAGCTTTATTTCTGACTATGATTCCACTCTCATCAAGTTTATTTCTAAAAACCCATTTTGTGCCATGGTTTGAGAGAGGTTGATCTAGGAACAAGTTCCCAAACTTTATTTCTTTTGAACTGATTTAACTCATCATGCATGGCATACATCCAATGTTCATCATTTAAAGCTTGATCAATATTCTTAGGTTCAATTTGAGAAACAAAAGCCATATTACAACATAGATTTCTTAATGAAGATCTAGTAGATACTCCTTTTGAAACTTCACCTAAAATGTTATCAAGTGAGAGATCTCTTGTTGTTCTCTAATCTTTTGGCTCTTGGATAGGTGTTGATGGTTTCATTTCAGCACTTGGTTATTCTTTCTCTTTAGTATGGAATCATTAAGTTGAATAAATTCCTCCATAGGATCTGCATCTACATCACACTTCTTTTCCTCTTTTGAGGGATTAGACTCATCACAAATCACATGTGCAAATTCTTCCATACACATTGTTCTTTTATTGAAAACGCTATATGCTTTACTATGTAATGAATATCCAAGGAAAATTGCTTCATCAGCTTTAGCGTCAAATTTTCCAAGTTATTCTTTACCATTGTTTAAAACAAAACACTTACAGCCAAAAGCCCTCAAATGAGAAATGTTTGGTTTTCTACCTTTGTGTAGCTCATAAGGTGTTTTCTTTAAAATAAGACTTATAAGTAATCTATTCAAAGTGTAGCAAACTGTACTTACAATATCAGCCCAAAAATATTTTGGCAAATTTGTCTTATTAAGAAGAGTTCTAGCTCCTTCTTTAAGAGATCTATTTTTCCTTTCCACAACACCATTTTATTGAGGTGTTCATAGAGCTGAAAAATTGTGGTTAATTCCATTTTCTTCACAGAATTTTTCAAAATGTTCATTTTAGAATTCTCCACCACGATCACTTCTTATTGAGATAATTTTGCTACCTTTTTCATTTTGAGTAAGCTTGGCCATTTTTCTAAAAGAATGGAAAACATCACTTTTGGATTTCAAAAACAAAGTCCGAGTAAATCATCATCTACAATGACAAGCCCATAATAATTGTCTCCTAAACTCATAGTTCTAGAAGGACCAAACAAGTTAATGGGAAGTAATTCAAGGAGTCTAGAGGTAGAAACAATGTTTTTACTTTGAAAAGAATTTTTGGTTTGTTTCTCCTTTTGACAAACATCACATAGTTTGTCCTTTTCAATCTTGAGTTTGGGTAAACCAATTACTAAATCCTTTTTAATTAGCTTGTTCATATGATGCATGTTAATGTGACTTGCCCTTCTATGCCACAGCCAAGATTCATCAATCTTGCTTATTAGACAAGAAGTGTTGTGAAAAAATGCATGATCAATTGAAAGTAAATGTTACCTTTTCTTTTACCTATGTGAATTACTTCACCACTTTGCCCATCACAAATCATGCAACAATTTTCATTGAATGAGACTTTGAATCCTTTATCACAGAGTTGGCTTATACTTAAGAGATTGTGCTTTAGCCCTTCCACATAAAGAACATTTCTGATTTTGGTTTTGAAGCTATCTCCTATGTTGCCTTCTCCAATGATCTTTTCTTTGTTATTGTCTCCATAAGTGACAAATCCTCTATCTTTAAGAGTTAGATTTGTAAGCATAGACATGTCACCCGTCATATGTCTAGAGCATCCACTATCAAGGTACCATAATGAGAAACTAGCTCTTAGACATACCTGCAAGAATCAAATCAGTTTACAAAGGAAGGTACCCAATTAAGATTGGGTCCGTTGGGGTTAGCAGCTTTTTTTCTTCTTTTGAACCCAAATGCAATCTCTATTAGGCACATAGAATCTCCTAGCATAGCATTTGTACGATGTATGTCCTTTCTCCATACAATAGTTGCATGTTACAAATTTTGATGATTTTCTCAAGAAAGCATTTTGATTGATCTTAGAGTTTTTGAACTTCTTTTGATTCTTCTGTTTTGGAGGGACAAATACAGTTTTTCCAAAAGATTTTGAGCCTTGTTTGTACCCCAAACCAGAAGTATCTCCAGCATACCTTTGCACACTTAACATTTTAGCCAAGATGCATTTCCATTTGTATAGATTTCTCAAAAGATCAATTAAATCACTATTATTGGATAAGATTAACATGTATTTTTCTCCTTGACTTCTTTTGTAATCATCAAAATCCTTTTGCAATAAATTGTATTTGTTGACATTAGTAGAAGAAGAAGCACATACACATCCATTTAATTTGTAATTTGAAATAAGTTTTTCATTCTCTTCTTTCAAGTTGCAAATTTTAGTTTGCAATTCAGTAATCTTTGCAACATGCCATCTAAGATCTCCTTTAAGCTTGTTATTGGATTTTGCAATCTTTTGGGCTTCTTCATGCATTTCTTGAAAAGCATTAATAGCTTGTTCAAGTTCAGAATTTACCTCATTTCCATCAATTGATAGATCATCGTCTTCTTCATTGATTGTGGAAGTGAGACACATGTTAGCTTCTTCATTTTCAGTTGAAGATTTTGAAGTTGTTGACTCATTATCTTCCCAAGCTATGTAGGCTCTTTTGGATTTTCCTTCTTTCCTCACCTTGTTGCTTTTTCAAAAAGATTGAACCTTCTGATTTGATGTGGCCAGGTTTTCCATATTTAAAACAAGTAAAAGTGTTGTCAATCCTTTTGTTGTTGTTGTTGTTGTTCTTATTGTTCTTGTTGAACCTTTTGTTCTTGTTTTTCCTCAAGAACTTGCTGAACTTCTTGACAATCAAGTTCATGTTGTCCTCTTCATCCTCTTCACTTGAACTTGATTCTTCCACTTCTTCAGACTTTGATGATGCAGCTTTTAATGCAATACTTTTATTTTTCTTTTCTGCATCTTCAGCACAAGTTAGTTGAGACATTTCAAGCTCATATTCAAGTAACTTACCAAATAGTGCAGCCATGGACACCCTGGATAAATCTTTTGATTCCTTGATTATTGTCACCTTTGGTTGCCAAGGTCTTGTGAGACACTTCAAGATCTTGATGTTTAATTCTTCAGCATTAAAGATCTTCCCAGGACCCAGAAGATGATTGACTATATGAGTGAATCTTGTTTGCAGCTGAGAAGTGCTTTCTGTGGTGTTCATCTTGAACATCTCATACTCGTGGATCAAGGCATGCTTTCTTGATCTTCTAACTTCTTCAGTACCTTCATGAGTTATTTCCAGCATCTCCCACATTTCTTTTACACTTGTGCATCTCACTATTCTAAAAAAGTCATCAGAAGAAAGTGCAGAGGTAATTATGTTTTTTGCTTTAAAATTATTGGACAATTCTCTTTTCAGTATCTGTCATTTCATCCCATTCTTTGGGAATCATCTCATTGCCAACAGTTTTAGTGGAAATCAAAGGACCCTTTTCTATAGCATTCCAAGCACCTGGGTCATTTGATTGAATAAAGATTTTCATTTTATTTTTCCAAAAACTGAAGTACTCTGCTTCAAACATTGGAGGATGATTGAGAGAAACACCTTCTTTGAAGGTTATTTGTGAGGTATTCATATTTCTTTTTGAAGAAAACATAATGATCTTGAATAACTCTCAAGAATCATCTCTTGATGCCAATTGAAAATAAAGGGAATACTCACAATATCCAAGAAGGGGGGGGTGAATTGTTTAAAACCTTGGTATTTTAAAATTAATTCAAATCAGAGTTCCATAATCTTTATCACTTTCAAAACCAAGAAATTTTTTTACTCAATCAAATAGCTCAACCCCTTGGAATCAATTTGCTCAAAATAGAACTTGTTGAACAAATGAATATGAATCAAAGAATCAATGAACAATAAAAGAAATAGAGATAGAGAAAGAACACACAAGCAATTTATACTGATTCATTTCACAACCGAAACTACATCCAGTTTCTTCTAATCAACACTAGATTACAGTTCCACTATTCTTACAAGCTTATTACAAAACCTCTCCTTTATCAACCCTAGATAAAGAATAGAAATCTAAAACCTATTAGAATTCTAAGGAGCAAGAACCAGAGAACACTACTCTATTCTTTAACTAGAGGACCCTTCTCTAGACCCAAGCTAGAAGAACCCACTTACAATAGCAATTTACACCAGAAATTTAAAAACGAATTTACACAAATTTACACACAAAGATTAAGGAGAGAGACAACCTGATGATCCAGTGAATGTAATGCACATGAGTTACCAAATCAGGTTGAATAGCAAAACAAAATCAGCACATGCTTTTCCTTAACCTTGAAAAGTTTCTTGCTCAAGATTCATTCAAAGACCCATGAATGATTTGAATGAAGCAAGAAGTAATAGAACCAGGAAATTACTTTGAGAGAGTTTAGAAAGCTTGTGTATACTCAGAAATACGAATTGATCAAGTTCTCTCACAAGCCAAGCCTTCAAATATATTTATAACAGATTTTATAACTAACTGTAATCGATTAAACACGCCAGATAATCGATTAAAACACTTCTGTAATCGATTAAATTATCACTTAATCGATTAATCTATCCAAGAAGGCTTCTGGGTTTCAGCAACGAGCAAAATAATCGATTAAATCAACATGTAATCAATTAAGACAAAAAGTTTAGTTTCACAAAATGAACTGCATAATCGATTACGAGTTTTGGTAATCGATTAAGTCAGAAGATTAGGATTTTCAAAATGAACTATGTAATCGATTACGGATGATGGTAATCGATTATTCTAGCAAACCTTAAAAACTGATTTCAACTATGTAACCGATTACACTATATCAGTAATCGATTAAAACATTTAACAAAGCAATTTCAGTTTCAATCAAAGGTCAAATAATCGATTAATCCGATTGGTAATCGATTAAATTGTTCATGAAAGTTTTTCCAGATTGAACGAAGAACAAAATAATTGATTATATTACTTAAGTAATCGATTAAAATAGTAAAAAATCATTTTTCCAAAAGCCTTTTAATCAGATTAAAACCTTAACCAAAAGAATAAAAACTTTGATGCTTTAGTGAAAACCATTTAAGCTTATTTATGGATGAATGAATGAATGCAAGGATCAATCAGATTGTCTTTCTCTTACACTTGAATCATATACTAAACTTCAAGGCACTCCAAGCATGTTGAAAGCTCAAAACACATTCTTGAATCAAAGTCTTTCACTCTTCATAATTCTCCCTCTATATCCAACAATTTGATTTCTCTTGGACTTTTATTTCCTCACTCTAAGTATCCAGTCCAAGTAAGGAGAATATGAGTTCTGGTTTGGTATTCTAATTTCTATGTGAATGTTCATCTTCAATCCTCTTTCGATTTTCATGATTATGAATATGTTTAGGATTGAAAATGATTTAGGTTATATATTTATTTCCTACTTTTGAATTTTAATCATAGATTGTTTGGATGATATTTCAATTCGATTTGTGATTTCAATTGATTTATGAGTTAATCCGATTGAACTGCTTCTAATGATATTGAATGAACCTTCATAATATGATCTAATATGAGAACTATGATAATTTGTATTGCTTGGTTTGGTGAATTGGATTGATATTTTTGAATCTGTTTTACAACACCTTTTATCAATTATGTTAGTTTCTTAATTTTTCTTCAATTCTTGTTTGTGTTTCTGTAATTTTATTCATTGCCTATAAATTGTTCGATTAAAATCCCCTATTGTTTATTAGTGAATTGAAGTTGGAACCAAATTGATCATGTCTCTGAGTATACCTAGGTTAATCCTGTGCTACAGAATTAGCATAGTTTAATTGTTTTGTAGCAATTCGATAGTCGTTATCAAAACTAGCGTCGTTGTCAGGGAATACGGTTCATCGTGTGACAACTTTAATCTACTCATAATTAGATAATAGTATACGTATCATTGATATTAACATAGTATAATTCCATCTGTCTAAAAAAACAAAAATTCAAAATTTTGTTTCTAGATAATAAATAAAAGATAGATATAGATAGAAGATAAAAAGATATAGATAATAAAAATTCAAAAATTCAAAAATTTGTTTCTAGATAATAGATAGAAAAATATAAATATAGATAGATATAGATAAAAAAATTCAAAAATTCAAAAATTCAAAATTCAAAAATTTATTTCTAGATAATAGATAGAAGATAGATATAGATAGAAGAAAATACATATAGATAAATATAGATTAAAAAAATTGAAAATTAAAAATTTGTTTCTAGATAATAGAAGAAGATAGATATAGATAAAAACAAATTTCAAAAATTAAAAATTTGTTTCTAGATAATAGATAGAAGATAGATATACCTCTCTTTGGTCTTGCCAACATTATGTGATGATGTGCCTTGAATGACATTTTGGGGAGTTTCCTTTTCCCTTCTTTTATTTGTTGTCTCTTTGTTTGTATTTCATTGCTTGCTCACATTGAGGACAATGTGCATTTCAAGTATGGGGTGAAGGGTTACAAAAACATTTTTTATTTTCTATTTTCTGTTTTTTGTTTCTGTTTCTGTTTCTATTTCTGTTATTGTTTTGCTGCATTTGTTTTGTTTTGTTGTTATTCTATTTTTACATTTAGAAAATAAAAATTATAATTTAGGCACTTTTCATGTTTTTCATAGGATTTATAACTTGTATGAATTGTGAGAAATGTAGTAATTTTATTAGATTGAAAGGTTTTATGCTTTATGTGAATCATTTTTAAAATTGTTGAAGTGATAAGTAGGCTTGAGAAATAGAATTTAAGATGGATCATGTGTGATAGAATTATGCCTTGTGAGTTTTTGGGCCTTTGTGGATGAATCACATTATTTCATTCATGTTCTTTCATGTGTTATTTTACTCTTGTTCTAGATTACTCTATGTTTTGCCTTGCCTCTTTTGACATTCCTTGTTCCACATGCTTTGATTGAGATGATTTAAGACTTCTTTCTTTTACCCACTAGCCAAATAAACCTATCCTTGCATTGATATCCATTGTCATCCTTTTTGAGCCTTTAACCTTTTCTTTCTTGTGTAGCTCATTACAAACTAAAAAAAATGGAAAACCATGTTATCTTAACTTTAAGGAGAAAAGAGGCCTTGGAATTGTTTTGGGGGTGGGTTTCAAATAAGTGTGGGGTATTTTTATTTTGTTTTGATTTGGAAAGAAAATAAAAGAAAGAGTTTAAAAAGCAAAAGTTCAAAAAAAGTATAAGAAAAATGCAATAAAAGTTGTTGTGGTTCATTTTCATCCCTATAAGTTCTCTTAATTTAATTTCGTTGTTCTCCACCATGTTTCTCTGTTTCTTTGTTTCTACCCTTCGTTTTACTTGTTGGCTTACTCCCCATTGCCTATTTTTCTCTTAGTTTTAGCCTAAATATTCTTCTTTTATCCACCCTTTACCTAAGCCATACATTACAAATCAATAAAGTCCTTTTGATCTTTTGATGCATGTGTATTTCAAATTGAATGAATTAGAGTCTTGTAAAAATTTGGATCTGCTAGTTACATGTGGTGTTTGAGTGTAAACATAAACTCATACACATTAGAAGAGGTTGAGTGTTGCTCTTTGAGAGATTTCTATCACCATGGTTCATTGTTAATTTTAACTTGACTACTTTTTCACTTTGCACTTTGTGATCATGTGTTCATGGATTGTTTGTTACCTTATCATTCTTCCATTTTTCATCTTTCTCAATTTTGTGCATTGTTAGGATCCATTGAAAATTGTGTGCCTTGTTCACACCTTTCTTTTAGTTTGTGGTTTACTTTAGTTTGAATTTTTCTCTTAGTCTTTCTTTTAGTTTTGCCCAGGAGTGCAAAAGTTTAAGTGTGGATTATTTTGATTGAGTATTTTTAGTTTAATATTTTTCTATTCTTCTTAGGTTATTTTATTTCTCTTAGACTTTTATTTCCTTACTAGAACTCTGTTTTTGTCTTAGGCAAATAAGTGGGCTTAATTGATAATTGTTGTTTATTTTCGGATTTTTTGCTTACTTGACCTATTTTTCTTGTGCAGGACCTAGAGAGCTCTACAGAACTCCAAATGGAGCATATGAGTAGTCCCTATAAGGAAATGATCTACAATTTTTTCAGAGATAAGCCGAGGCTAATTCTATCATTTTGAGGGTAATTTTAGGCTTAGGAAGTTAGAATCCTTGCACTCGAGTTTTAGGCTGTGGATTAGTGTAATTAGTAATTAGTTAGATTAGATGGGCCTAATCATGGCCCATCCTTTCCTACTGACTCAGTCAATATATTTTAGTGCAATTAGTTAGTGAAGAGATACAATTTAGTTTTTGAGCACAAACATAATTTGTAGTTTCTTTTAGAAGTTTTCAGAATTAACATTTTTTCTCATTTTCTCTCAACTGTTCTTCATTATTCTTTATTTTTCTTCTTCTTTCATCTCTGTTCTCTTATTTTTCTTATACAAATTTCTTGGCTCTTACATTAATGATGATCATGGAAGGCTAAATAATCAATCAATCTAAGGATCCAGTCCAAGCAAGGAGAACTTGAGTTCTGGTTTGGTATTCTAATTTCTATGTGAATGTTTATCTTCTTCTTCAATCCTCTTTTCGATTTTCATGATTATGAATATGTTTAGGATTGAAAATGAATTAGGTTATAAATTTTTCCTAATTTTTAATTTTAATCATAGATTATTTGGATGATATTTCAATCCGATTTGTGATTTCAATTGATTTAGGAGTTAATTCGATTGAACTGTTTCTAATGATATTAAACGAACCTTCATAATATGATCATTATATGAGAAATATGATAATTTGTATTGCCTGGTTTGGTGAATTGGATTGATATTCTTGAATCTGTTTTATAACACCTTTTATCAATTATGTTAGTTTATGCATTTTTCTTCAATTATTGTTTGTGTTTCTGTAATTTTTATTCATTGCCTACAAACTGTTCGATTAAAATCCCCCTATTGTTTATTAGTGAATTGAAGTTGGAACCAAATTTATCGTGTCTCTGAGTCGACCTAGGTTAATCCTGTGCTACATAATTAGCATAGTTTAATTGTTTTGTAGCGATTCAACAATTATTATGAGGGAACATGAATGATGAAATATACACAGCATAAGCATTGTTGTGTCAATCATTTTATTGCTCCCCCTTTCTCTTGTAATTACATATCCATTCAGATTTGAAAATTTGTGTCAGAGTTAATGTTCAATTCAATCAACATTTATTTTTCTCCCTCTTTTGGCTTATCAAAGGAAAAATAAAGCATTGAACCTCATGCAATCGATTAATTAGTTGGTGTAATCGATTACATCAATGAGTTTTTACACAGTAATCGATTATGTCAGTGAGTAAGGCCCAGTTTTGGCCTTTGGTAATCGATTACCATTTGTGGTAATCGATTATCACAATGAATTATGTAGATTGAACAGTGATTTTTATTAAAAATGAATTTGGCAAAGTATAATGCATAAAGTACTTGTGAATTAAGTTTCATGGTATCAAACACATCATTTGCATGCTAATCAATGTTGGATTCATCAAGAATGCCTAGCATGTTTCTAAGGAAGAATCTTTCTCTTGCAAGGGGTTTTGTGAATATGTCAGCCAATTGATTATTTGTATCAATGAATTCAATTGAGCAATTACCCTTATGTACCTAATCTCTGAGGAAATGGTGTCTAATCTCTATGTGCTTTGTTCTGGAGTGCAAAATTGGATTCTTAGAGAGGTTGATGGCACTGGTGTTGTTACACGACAATGGAATTTGATTCATTTCAACACCATAGTCCTGAAGTTGTTGCTTGAGCCAAAGGCTTTGAGCACAACAACTACCAACTGCAATCTCAGTTGTTTTTTTGCAGTGCCATGAGATCAAGGAACTTCCTAGTAGATGGCAGGTTCCACTTGTGCTCTTCCTATCTAACTTGCAACCTACAAAGTCAGAATTTGAATAACCAATTATGTTTAGAGATGCACCTTTAGGATACCATAGACCAACTTTTGGAGTTAATTTTAGGTATTTAATGATCCTTTTGACTGCTGTGAGGTATGACTCTTTTGGATTGGCTTGATATCTTGCACATAGGTACACACTCAACATGACGTTTGGACGACTTACAGTCAGATACAACAAAGATCCAATCATTCCTCTTTATCTTGACTCATCTACCTTTTTACCTTTTTCATCAGAGTCAAGATAGGTTGTGGTTGCCATTGGAGTTGCAACATCCTTGCTTTTATCCATTTCAAATTTTCTAATAAACTCATTGTAGTATTTGGCTTGACTGAGAAAGGTGTCATTCTTCAATTGTTTCACTTGAAGTCCAAGGAACAATATTAGCTCTCCTATCATTGACATTTCAAACTCAATCTGCATTGAAGATGAAAACTCCTTGCATAAGGAGTTGTTAGTAGAACCAAAGATAATGTCATCAACATAGATTTGAACAAGTAATATATCACTAACAGATTTCTTGATGAATAGAGTTTTATCAACTTGTCCTCTTATGAAGGATTGACTAATTAGAAAATTGCTCAATCTTTCATACTAGGACCTAGGTGCTTGTTTTAAGCCACAGAGGGCTTTCTTAAGTTAGAAGACATGATTTGGATGTTTGAAGTCTACAAAATCGGGAGGTTGATCAATATGAATTTTCTCCTCTATGTAAGCATTTAAAAAGGAGCTTTTTACATCCATTAAAATAATTTGAAGTTCATCAAACATGCAAATGCAAGCATCAACCTTATGGCTTCCAACCTAGCAATAGGGGCATAGGTTTCTTCATAGTCAATTGCTTCCTCTTGGTTGTAACTCTTTGCACCAATCTGGCCTTATTTCTGACTATGATGCCACTCTCATCAAGTTTGTTTCTGAAAACCCACTTGGTGCCTATTGGCTTATGAAAAGGAGGTCTAAGAATAAGTTCTCATACTTCATTTCTCTTGAACTGGTTTAGTTCATCATGCATAGCAAGCATCCAGTGTTCATCAAGTAATGCTTGATCAGTATTTTTGGGTTCAATTTGAGATACAAAGGCCATGTCACAAAATAATTTTTTAAGAGATGATCTAGTGGATACTCCCTTAAAACCTTCACCAATAATGTTGTCTTGGGAGAGATCTCTTGTAGTTCTCCAGTATTTTGGCCTTTGAGTTGGAGTTAAAGGGTCAAATTCTTCATTTGTTTCACCCTTTTTACTCTCATAAGTTTCATTGGTAGTGACATTTTCTTCCAGTGGTCCTGCATCATTTTCAAGACTTTTTTTCTCTTTTGAGGAGTTAGATTCATCACAGATAACATGTATAGATTCTTCCATGCATAAGGTTCTTTTGTTAAATACTCTATATGATTTACCTTGTTTTGAATATCAAAGGAAGATTGCTTCATCAGCTTTTGCATCAAATTTGCCAAGCAATTCCTTCTCATTATTCAAAACAAAATATTTATAGCCAAAGACTCTAAGGTGTGAATTGTTTGGTTTTCTACCTTTGTAAAATTCATAAGGAGTTTTCTTTAAGATGGGCCTTATAAGCAATCTATTTAGAGTATAGCAAACTGTGCTCACAGCATCTGTCCAAAAATATTTTGGTAAATTAGTTTCATTAAGAAGAGTCCTTGTACCTTCTTCAAGTGACCTAATTTTCCTCTCCACAACACCATTCTGTTGAGGTGTTCTTGGAGCTGAAAAACTGTGGTTTATTCCATGTTCTTAACAAAAAATTTCAAATTGTTCATTTTGCAATTCACCATCATGATCACTTCTTATTAAAACTATCTTGCAGCCCTTTTCAATTTGTAAAAGCTTGGCTAATTTTCTGAAAGCATTAAAGGCATCACTCTTGGATTTCAAAAACAAATTCTGTAACACCCCGTAGTACTCCGGTTGTTACTCATCTTGGTAATAGAGTTTTCAGCGGAAGACTTATTAAAATCCATTTCGGAAACATAGTATAGAAATCGTGATTAAATTTTTCCAAAACATTTTCTCAAATTCTTTTCCCAACATGTTCGCATAATACGATACTGCGATGCTAGATTTTATTTATCAATAACCCCAGGCATATCTTAATACAGAAAGCGGAATACTTCATACATAAATAACTCTTAAGTCGTACATACAGATAACCACTCTCA